>JAHWFO010024252.1:0-10463 GCA_023313115.1 Rhysida immarginata
AGTGGGGAAAATTTTTTAATTTCTTACATAAAATATATTTCTGCATACATTTCCTCCAGCGCCGAATACATTTTTCGTCGAGTCCTGCCTGCACGATTGCTCTTAGGCCTTGCTGCTGCACGATTGCTCTTAGGCCTTTTCAATCTTGGCTGTTAGTTTAAACTTTAAAAGCTGCTTTCTCCCCCTCCGATGGAGGGGAAGATATACTCCACCGTGCTCTTGCTTATAATAATAATAATATATAATAATAAAATACTGGTGCGCTCGAGCGCTCTCGTGACTGTTCAACCCCACGCGCGCTCGTGAAACTTTTTGATAGTCAGCCTCAAGCATAGAGATAAAAAATCCGATCAGTGAATAAGAGCAAGAGCATACCTTCATCTGTTCTTGATAAGAGTTAACTGCCACAGAAACTCGTTATGCTTTTAAACTGTTTTAAGCGTAATTATTTATTATTTATTTTCCTATATTATAATCTGGTGGGGATTTATTACATTTCAATGCAAAAACGAGCATTAAAACGCAAAAATCTACGTACGAGAAAAACGAAACTTTAAAGAAAATTCGAAACATAAGAGAAAAAATTTTAAAAAATAAAAAATATAAAACAATCTTCGCTTTTATCTTCAGCTCCTTCGCCCCTACCGTGTATCCAGCTATAAGAAATTTTAATTAAAAAGCACAAAAGAAATACACCAACAGGCAACTTGTTCTCCTTAAAGACAAATTTCGTTTCCCGTTTTCACTATATCCGTGTGTGTGTGCGCGCCAATCATAAGCTGGCTGCGGGAGTTGGCCATTGTGGAGCGGGAGCGAAGCAAGTGCGCGTCGCCGTCACCTAAAAGGGAAGATTTATCCCAAAAAAACGTGTTTCCTGGTGTGTTTTGTGTCTTCAGATTCATTATAAAACTATAAACGCATTCGGAACATACTTCGAGATGGGATACGCTTTCACTTTGGCCATTATTGCAAAGCGAAAGTGAACAGGCGGATGCCCTTGCGAAACCACTCCTTCAGTTTCTGGGCAAAAAAGTCACGCTCGGCATCTTCAACCTCACTGACATTGGCGAAGCATCGTCCACGCAGGAAGTGCGCCATGGATCGGAAGAGATGATAGTCGGAAGGTGCCAGGTCGGGGCTGTAAGCTGGATGTGGCAGAACCTCGATTTTTTCCAGCAGCTGACGACACACCTTCACCAGTTGTTGTGCTTGTGCGGACGTCAGCTCGTGGGGCACAACTCGGCAGCTCCTGTTGACCTTTCCCACGGTGTGCAGTTGTGGAACCACACTCGATTGTGATGCCCCGATGTTCGCCGCTAGTCCAAGGGTGGTGCTGCCTGGGTTGGCTTCCACTTGTTGCCGTAGGGCTGCGCCATCCACTTCTTTGGGTCTTGTGCTCCTTGCCGCATTTTCCAGGCCCATGTCTCCAGACAAAAAGCGGGAGAACCACGGCCGTGCTGTCCGTTCATTGGTCACACCTTGAGCTTCCACCCTGCAAATTTCGGTGGCTGCTGCTCATGCACTGGTCCCCTTTTTCCAATAGTGACGAAGGAGCCTGCATATCACAAATTTTTCTGCCATATTTTTACACTGGCTGACACAGGTGGCACAATATCTATGGCATTCAAATTCGTACCGACGTTTCTTCCCACTCTTTTCTCTTAATAAACTGCGATATACCCTTGTGGTAAATAGTCTTCGCCAGAATTTGTCAAACTCTAACCGCCCCTCCCGAGTTGGCCACTACTTTTGACTCAACCTCTGTACAAGATACTCAACAATCACATTTTAATCTCCCTCCCTCAACCCTTATTTACAATCATTAACGTACCTCCTTACAACACTCGACACTCAGCCTCCTTGCAAATAGCACGTATAAAGCATAATTACGAACTCAACAGCATCTCTGTCTCGGGCAAGAGACTCTGGTCTTCTATTCCACCAGATCTCAGAATGTTCCCGAATATCGCAACCTTTAAAACCCGTCCGTATTGGAATTTTCACCAGCTAAAATGAAATCTGTTGCATACATTTCAGGATCATCAGTGTTCAGTATGTGACATCTGCTGACAATTAATTATTGCTAATAGACTGTTGGATAAATAAGTGGTTTTGAACTCACTCCAGCTTCTAGGACACTTGGAATTTTTCCTAATAGCATTATTCTTACCCTGGACATTGCATGTAAAGGAGTTGGATGATCATCTAAATTGCCTCAGTGCCTGAATTGAGAAAAAAGTTTTCCAAACAGTCTTGATTTAACTGGAGAGTTAGAATATATTTCATGCTGTAATTTTCTTTCACATCTTTAAGTAATAACTTTATGGTATTTATTGACATTAGAGTACATGCTTGGAAAATTGAAATGTTTTCCCCCCACAACATTGCATTCCAGAAATCGCTTCAAACATGTTGTCAAGGTAGGCATTTTGTTCCTCAAGTAAAACCCGTAGCCACTGTAAAAAAGCAAGTGATTTTAGTTTGAGACTTATCATTCATGAGGCTGAACCAACGGTTAGCCAAAAGCATAACATTTTCACCTTTGATGTAATGCTTTAAGGCTGTTGCAATTGCACACATACACACACATACACACACACACTGCCTTTGAGTTTTTCCACAGGTAACATGTTTTGACGTCAGGTTGTAACAAACTATCAAATCTTCATTGTGACTTTGCATTAATCGTTTGATTGGCTCTTTAATAGTTTGATCGGCTCTTTAATAGTTTGATCATCTTTTAACTGAAATCGTGTGTCCAAGAACCAATTACATATTAGCTTTAGCAAGTATGACACATCAGGAAAAGCATGCACTCTTACTCACTCCGGTTGGATTTTGAAACCATGGTTTCTTAAAATCCATCTGAAATTCTTTCCACAGACTTGTTACTAGCACCCAAATGACTAGCCATTGGCTATCTAGCACATTAAATTTCTTGTATGAATTTAGGTTAGAAATAAATAGAAAAAGGGAGGGGGGGGGGGGAGGGAATGGAGAAATCTCTATCGAAAAATACAAATACACACTCCTTTCATGGACTAACAAGCCAAGCACCATTGCAATTTGCATTTGAAAAAGTAGCTGCAACACATGGTTTACTTTTATATCATACTCGTAGGCTTCCTTTACTTTCATCTCATCATATGCAAGCAGCACAACTTGTTCTGTGTAATGATGAAATTTTCTGGAATTTATTTTCAACAGCTGAAAAATGTCATGCATCATTTTATACTCTTTCTCACCCTATCTTGATAACACTGCAAGTGTTACACAAAAACAAGGTTGAGCCTCTTTGCTAATGAAATTTAGTTATCCACCTTCTAATACATTTAGTAACTCAAGTGTTCAACAGTTTAGGTTCTGTTTACACCTTTATCTTTGAAGAATATTTTTTAAAATATGATAAATGACAAAAAATAGTTTCCATGACAATTATTTTATAATTTTTGAAATAATTTATAATTTAATTTGGATGTGAACTTCTCCCATGTGCACCATAGCGGATTTAACCCTAAAAAATCGCCGCCGCTACCAAAACGTCAGTTCAATGATATCTACTAAGAATAAACATGTGCTGGCTAATTCTCCCGTTCTCTTTATAATTTGATTAATGGATTTGGATGAGACTGCTGTATACATTCAAATAAATTTGACGGAAACTTGTCAGTGGCATAATATCGCATTGGGGATGATGGCAATTCTCGAATTATAAATGAACATGAACAAGAAAAATTGCAAGAAAGAAGTGCAAAAGAACTGCCTGTTCAAAATGTGAAAATGCTGTTTATTATTATTTTTTAAATTAATATATCAGGTATATTTAAGAAAAATTAACATAAAATGCAATAATCTTTATTATTTACAGATTATAAAATACATTTTAGAAATGTTTTTCTTTCTTGAAACTTTTTTTTAATGCATAAGAAAACCACTTAATGGAGACTGATTTAGACACTAACACTTCCGGATTAGGGTGAGACAAGGTCTGATGTCTAAGTTGCTAGCCCACTTGCACAATGTTGATATTCCTGGAAGTAGATACGAGTACTATGAGTAGATATGGAAGTAGTTCAGAACATTTGAGTACATAATCTTTTTATGCTTAAATATCTAAGAGGAAATGCATTGGATATGTCAGTTTGCCCCAATTTACTCAAAGCTGGGCATCTAAAGAGCATCCACAAAGAACATAACGTTATAGGTGCCACTCTGATTTTTTGATCCTTCAGTTTTGAGTTTTTCAAATTTTCTTGATTTGAGTGGTATTCTTTTTCTTAGCACATTCTAGTTGTTCTGGTAGCTCCATTATACGAGTTTCTTTTGACCTCAACTTATCCTCAAGTTGACCTATTTGTTTTTCAGTTCATTACACTCAACACATCTGGAGTTTAATCCTGAAGGAGAATCCGAATGCAATGAAAGTTCAGATTTATATTCTTCAATTGCTGATAGTTCCGATTGTGCAAACTTTATTTCTTTGGCTGAAATCGAGTTGTTTCTTCGCAAATTCTGTATGGCACGCTACTCAGCCTGCTGTACATTGGAACTGTAAATGCAGTCATTTGTAAGAGTAATCTGCAAGTCAAAAGTCTGTACCACTCCCCCCTACTATCTTTGATACAAATGTAGTTATGAAAATTCCAATAAAGGGAGTGAATAGGAAGTTGAGGGTGCTCTTTCTCATGGTGGCACTTACAGTGTTGTCAACATGCAAATTAGGATAAATGCAAATCGTATCTATTAAACCATAGAAGATACACAAAAAAAAACAATTACAAACTTGTTCAGCATCAAATAAGCAATAAAACAAAAAAATTTCAACATCCGATGAATGGATCACCCAAAAACCTCATTGCAACGTCTGCCAGAACGGCAATAACACCAGTCAATATTTGTAAATCTAATGACATCGTTGAAATGCCAGGCAGAATTATGTTATGGTGCAGGTGGACGTCACATTGAATACTTTCTGGATTGACTGTAAACACTTAATTTGTACACTTGAATGTTTGTAACCAACACAATGCAAGAGCAGATTGTCCAATTGCAAAAATTGCAATGAGGTTTTTGGATGGTCTGTTTATTGGATTTAGAAATTTTTCTCTTCTTTTTTTTTTTTTTGTTGCTTATTTGATGCTGAACAAGTTTGTAATTTTTTTCTTTCTTTTTTCTTGTGTACCTCCTACGGTTTAATAGATGCGATTTGCTTATGTCCTAATTTTCATATTGACAATGTTGTAAAATAGGCTAATAATGGGTGTATAAATGAGGTACATATATTGAAAATAAATCAGCAATTTATTTATCCATAAATCACTTCATATAAAAATTACAAACCAAAACTAAATTGAATGTTAAAATACATTTAAAATATAAGTTATTCGAAGCGAATATACACTGCTCAAAACAATTAAAGGAACACTTGTAGAATCCCCTATAGAGGGCGTAAATAATACTTTTTAGCAATTTCATCTTCTGCAACATGAAACCTACTATCTCCCTCATAGGAAATGGTTGAAGCCAGCACATTTTGCTGCCAGATGTTCTGAGAAATTTCCATAGCAATATAACCCCCCGGAAAACAAAGTGGTTATATGCCAGTACACTCTTTGCTTGGAGATAACTGTCGAACATTAGAAGGTGCAGGCATTCCTGGAACGTTGTTGTTAGTGCTCTGACATGCCACGAAGGCATCTTGAAGCAGTAGAAGCTGCGAGAGCCTAACATTGCTCCAAACGGGTCAATCATTTCGGACTGTGGCAAATGCCCTCAATGTGTCCTCTTCCGTCATTTTCAGACTGAACACAATTCCTGGCGACTAGCCAGTACACACGAAGAGCTGGGCAAGGTCGCCAATGCTCAACAACCGCCAATCAAGTTCATTATGTGCAGACTTGTGCCCTGCACTGAAGAACCTCAACGGCCAGAGACCCGAGAAATGACCTGCAGATGTCAACTGGGGTAGCTGTTTCAGATCAAACAATCCGGAACAGATTACGTGAAATTGGCTTGAGAGCCAGACAACCAAATCGAGTGCCTAGGCTAACCCGCCAGCACATACAGGCACGACTAGAGTTTGCACATCAACATGTCACCTGGCAGCTTCGCCACTGGCGTTCTGTTCTCTTCACAGACGAGTCAAGATTCCGCCTGACCCGCTGTGATGGCAGTCTACGTGTCTGCAGACAACGTGGGGAGCGAAACACCGACGCAACAGTTTGTGAGACTGACCGAATGGGATGTTGTTTCATTATGGTTTGGGCTGGCATCTCAATAGACCATCGAACGGATCCTGTGGTCATCCGAGGGCAAATGACCGCTGACGTTTACATTTGTGACATTCTGGAAGAACATGTGATTGTTGCTGCACATGGCATGAGGCCTGGATTCTTTCTGATGCAGGATAATGCTCGTCCACACAATGCAGCTGTCACTCAAGACTTCCTACGGATTCATGGCATTCAGACCATGAGGTGGCCTGCAATGAGTCCAGACCTAAATCCCCTTGAACATCTTTGGGACATGCTTGACAGGCGAATTCGACACCGCCCATCAGCTCCAGAAACACTGCAACAGCTCATTCAGGCACTTACTGGGGAATGGGACTGGCTTCCCCAAGATCACATCCGTCGACTGATACAGAACATGCCTCGAAGGTGCATACTGCAGCCCATGGTAGGCATACACATTACTGAGTGGTGCAAAAACTGATCCCTGGAAGAAATAGTGCATTCTCCTCACAACGTCCAAAGGACATTTCAGTTTGTTTTAGGCAGGGGTCTTGCAGTTTCCTGTTTTTTCTGTATGTTTCTTCACCAGTTGTTTCAATAATGCATTCTATTGTTAAATAAACCGTCTTTTAATGATCACATACAGCGTCTTTGTCCATATTATTCGTAGTTGCTTCTGCACGCTGCTTAATAGAAGTGTTCCTTTAAATGTTTTGAGCCGTGTAATTATTCTGATAAATTATAAAGAAATATGTAAGATAATTAATAAAAAGAAGTTCTAACATCAATTGTTAATCAACTGCACACGGAAAGTGTTATGTGTTCTTTTTGAAAAGAGAGGAACACTGTAATCCTAACTTGAATCGTCATTAACTATGCATAAGTTAATATTACAAATTTCAAAGTTAATATTTCAAAGTTCCCATAGCAATAAAATTCAGAGTCCAAAAACTGAGTCTAAACTGCAGGTTAATCAAATTCAAAAAAAGGGTCTTAACACTATTCATTCACAATCCAATTGATTGATATGCCTTCATCCATGGTGATGTCAACGTTCCAGAAGAAGCAAGATTGATGATTCAAATAGCAAGGATTCAGCCGTAATCGTCATTCAATTCGCAGATCTAAATGCTGTCATTTGGCTAAATACCTTAATTTATATGCTTCATGCATGTGCAAACCACATTCTGGTAGGATTAAAAGGCTGGTTTGACAAGTGTGACTCAGTCTTAAGTGTCTCTGATTGGGTGATGATGTCTTCAAGTAGGTCCAACTTTCACTGAGCCCTCTGGCGAGCACAACAGAAAACACTTGGTTGAATCACAGAGGAGCTAGGAGAAAAATAAAACACTTGAGAAGTTCTTTGGGCCTAACCAGTGGCAAGCATGGCTAAGATCCTGCCGGCATTGATAACTTATACGAAAATTTATCGTGCAAACAAAGTTTATCACAAAAGCATCAATCCAAGTTTGATGACATGCTGAAGGTAGGATACAGAAAGTTTTTAAGAATTTTTAGCTCTCTTGGAGGCGGAGTGTGAAAGACGACATTAAGCTTACACTATCACTCTCTATCCACTCCCCCCTTATACGCGAGGAAGGGGACACTTATACACGAGTAGAAAGTGACAAATTATAAAATAACTGACATGCTGTCACAACAACCCTGTTAAGTGCAACCATGAGAAAAAGCACCAACAACTTCCTATTCACTCCCTTTATTGGAATCTGCATAACTACATTTGTATCCAAGATAGAAGGGGGATACAGACTTTTGGCTCACTCATATATTTGTGTTTTAAATAACACTGGATATATATCCGTAGCCTCAATACCTCTCTTCCAACATACAATAACCTTGTATATACACATTCTACTTTAATAAACTCTACTTGTATGAACTAATATGCTTTTTTTATATAACATCTTATGTCCGTAAATAAGGTCACTTATAGCAATTCAACTTTAGTTTCGACCCAAGTGATGCAGGACAGAATGTCAAATTTCATGGACAGCACTAGTGTCCAACATATTGAAGGAGTTATAGACCAACCTTGTGCAACTGTCCACATGATTCTTCAAAAAATTTTATACCACTGTGATGGTCCCACCCTCCAGGTAATTGTGCCTGGGGCACACATTAAGAACAACGCTGGAGAGTGAGACGATCAAGGGTACGGGACCAGTGATCTAAGACTACGAGAACTCAAGACGTGCGTTACAAAAAAAAAATTCCAGTTTATTTCCATTAAGTGTAAATACAAAGTTGCATTTCTCCATACCAAACCATATTTCTTAAGTTAAACTCGGAGGGGGCCCCAGCGAGATACACAACAATTCACATTAACACGATCTAGCCATGCAAAAATCAACTAAAATTCCTAGCTTAATCTACGATCCAAATCATGATGTTTAGATCTGATGCGGTATACCAATGAACCATACCACAGCATTCAAAGCAGGGATGGGGAACTCCCCATGCAGTGACACCAAGTTTATATATTAGGCTCGCGTCTCCGAGTTAAATATTCTAACTGCTTAGTGGGAGCGAGCATGCCACTGGCGAGCTCTGAGCAAACTACAGCCTTTACTCCGCGACACGTGACTTTACATTCACGGTGCATATGCTGGTGCTCGTGCTTATCGCTTCCCCTCGTGATTCCGTCCTCTTGGTTCTCTGATCAGTCCAAATATGTTTGATACCCGTATATGAAGGAAAATTAATATATACTAGACTAGTTTTTACATTCCATGATGCTAATAACATTAATCAGTGTCGTTGAACTTTTTACAGTTCTATTTAAGTGAACCCTTTTTTTTTTCTATTATACAACGTTCAAAAAGTCTACACGCCAAGCGTGAGGTAACCCACAAAATCACGCAAGTTATGGTTGGAGGTTCCAAATTCACGATTAAGTAGGCCCATTCATAGTTCGCTACACACGTGGCTTCCTACGTCAATAGAAAATTTGTGAAGTTCAACTCACCAAATGTTCCGTCATTCACAATGTTACCCATCATCCTCTTCTCTAGCTCCATGCTTACATGCTGTCTCCTTGAAAGATCGCACGAAGTCGTAACATCTCCATGATAACGCTACCAGGCAAGTTCCGTCTCCGTTTCGTCTCTCCTACGCTCGCTTCACTAACCCTCATCCTTAAAAACTGGACAAATAATTACTTAAAAGTTTAATTTAATCATATTTGTTTATCCGTATCAATAGTAACCGGAACTACAACATAATTAAACCAACGAGCAACCTCCATCCCAGCTCAAACTGCTGATCATGGAGTTCGAATCATGGCGGCTTTTATTCCCGCTACACTAATTCACTCCGCTCCGAAGTCGTCGCTGGAATGCCAAGAAAAAACATAATAATAGTAATACCTAACAACAACACTAAACGCATTCAACAACAAAACATTCACACATGCAACTCTCACACTCCATACAACAATTAACCGATCAACCACACGCGACACTGACAATAATAGCTAAAACAAGATCGACAACACGTCAATTTATCCAATAAACAAACGACAATCTCATCGACCGACCTTTACTCCCCTCCTTACATAACCGAAACTTACCTAAAATAAAAATTCCAAAAATCCACACACGTGACTTCCAATTAACATGGAACGTCACACTACAAATGTGTAGTTCATTGTTACGTTCTCTATTTTTGGAATTAACTTTTTTTCTTTTCCCCCTCTCTCTCTCTGGAAAAATTCCTATCATGTAATTCAGGCATTCCAAAAATTTCTTGATTTTCTGCAGAATATTTTTGCTGTAGCAAGCTACAAAATGTTGACTTTAGTTTGAGACACGCTTTACATAAATGTATTTAATTTTTACTTGATGTAATGTCCCCTAGTGGGTTTCAAGGGTGGTGTTATGGGGCGAAAGCATCGGACAATCCATCAGAATGAAAGAGTTGGCCGAACTCTTAAAAGTTATTTCCTCTCGGACATTTTAGTTAATAATGTTAAAGTAATAAACTACGTTATTTAATATCTGCATGAAATAACAGTAAGAAACGTGCTCACAGGAAAGCTGGAATAGCAATAGATGCGAGGAACACAGGAAGCTATTTTCAAGTGATGAGGTTGCTAATTCTCCCTATCGTGTCAGCTTAATGTGAATCAGACTTTAGCAACTCGTTACTTATTCAGGAGATACTATCTTTCTATTCCCAGTTAAGGTAGGAAGCTCCTTAACTTACACAACT
>JAHWFO010024258.1:2638-13171 GCA_023313115.1 Rhysida immarginata
CAGCGAAAGCTGTGGGCCAAGTTCATGTTGCCTCGTTAGAGGTGTTTTTCAAGTTTTTATGTTGGGTGTAGCATAATGCCACCTGTAAGATCTTTTTAGATCTTAACTCCGTAGAGGGCAATACCATCTGCCCATCTGCTTCAAAAGCAGTTTTAGCTGCCTACCCGGGTGGCCAAAGCGGGTAGGTGTCGGGAGTTAGCTTCCGACCAGCGAAAGCTGTGGGCCAAGTTCATGTTGCCTCGTTAGAGGTGTTTAATGTTTTACGTTGGGTGTTGCATAATGCCACCTGTAAGATCTCTTTAGATCTTAACTCCGTAGAGGGCAATACCATCTGCCCATCTGCTTCAAAAGAAGCTTTATTTAGCTCTTAAGTTTAGCAGTTCGGCTGCTTGATTTTTATTATATTGTATTTATCTTTTGAGTCATTTATTCTTGTAGCTTTGTGTGCTTTAGTTTTAGCTCTTAAGCTTTGTTTGAGTTTAACTGTATTTGTAAAGGCTTGCGTTAGAGCCTTGGATGTAATTTACTTTTGGGAGAATTTAGTAATTACAGCTTCTGAACATTAAGACATTAATTGTCGTATGCTTTTGTTTAGCTTGTAAGCTTTAGTTAGGTTACTAGCTGAATTGTAACGTAAGGACCTGCGTTTAAGCCTATGATGCAATTTATTGGTAGAATAAGTGTACCTTGAAGCATAGGTTCAATTTGTAAGCTTGTGTGTTAAGCTTAGGTTATTTTGCACTGAGGTGCACGTAAGATTTAATATACAAGGTGATTATAATTAAAGTCCCTTTGTAAAAATGCTATAAAAAAACAACCATGAGTCCGAATGACTTCAAATTTGGACTGAGCATTCTTGAAGAAGGGGCATTTGATATGGGATAAGAAAAAAATAGTTCCAAAATTTATCACTAGATGGCGCTGTAAGCGGCATAACGGAAGCGGATTCAGCTAGAGGTGACATTTTGAATTGAAATACGACGGCTTTGGCATGAGTTGTTTATGGCATGATGTTTTTACATTAAAGTTGGTCAAGGAATGCAATTGACACTAAAACAAGTTAAACATGATTTTTTTTTTATTATACAGTACAGTATTAGCGCCATCTAGTGATAAATTTTAGAACTATTTTTTTTCTTATCCATATCAAATGCCCCTTCTTCAAGAACGCTCAGTCCAAATTTGAAGTCATTCGGACTCATGGTTGTTTTTTTATAGCATTTTTACAAAGGGACTTTAATTATAATCACCTTGTATATATTTGTATTCACATTAATCATTTATTTGCATTTTTGTGAATCGTTTTTCATAATTTTGTTTTTGCAAGGAGGTGCTCATTTGACTCCTCTTTATCTGCAATACTTTGCTTATTTTCAATAAACTTTATCTTTATTTATACTATATTGTGCGCTGTTACATGCTATTTATTATTCCACTGCGCTACTCATAATTTGCTCATTAATACATGTGACAGCCTGTGAGTCCGATTGCTCGAATCTGCAGCCAACCTTTTTCCGACTCTGATTATGATGTAACAAGCATGGTTAAGTTATTGAGTGGCTAGATAAATTTAAATAAATAGATTAATATAACTGCTTGATATTTCTGTAAGACGTAGCAGACATTTGTAACGAAACGAAAGCCATGGCCAAGAAAAAAGCTGGGTAAAATTCTTGTGACATAGCGTTCTCGGCTGACATCGATCAGTCCTGTCGCGTTTATGCTCTGAATTTATTATTGACAGAACAGTCCGCTGGCCTCGCTCTCAGAACCAGCTGCTTCTCGTACGGACAGTTATATGTAACCTGCTCTCGGTCACTAGAGAATCTGTTGATAGCAGCTTCTATGGGAAAAACGGAAAACGTTGTTCATAAAGAATTCCGTTAAATAAACGACGAATTAAGCTAAGTGATAATAAACGCGTTGGCTTACCGGTTTTTATTCTGTTTTATGTTCTTTGTATGTGTTCCTTTGTGTCAATAAAGAATATTTGTGTTGTATTCTATTATACAAAGGTTATAGTGAAGTACCTATACATATAATAATTTCCATACTTTCCAACTTTTATTAAACTATGTTCCGGTTTAGAAATTTTAAACAACCACGCAGATGAAGACGCGGGCAACAGGTAGTTTAATAAATCGTTTTAGTTTAAATTTTATATATCCTTATTTTGTTTTTAAATTTCTTTTTGCATGTTGTTACAAAAACACGTGCCACGGCTTGTTTCGAACGCGTCGGCTTCGACTCTTTGCATAAAGAAAACAAAAGCATAAAAAATCGCAAAACTGGGAGAAAAGTCCACATATGGAACTTCTTCTGGACACAGTAGGTTGAAATATTTACGTGAAGAACAAAAAACGCACGAAGTTGATCCAATTTAATATTTGCAAACAATGGAAGATTGAACAATATTAAACAAATCAAAAATTTCAACATTTCAGAACGCTCAAACCAAAGGAGAAAAAGATGTCGAGGTAGTCATTCAGTCAGCACTCGCGATGAGACATAGCTAAACAATTCAACCAGGAATAGATGAGAAGTGCTCAGCTACTCCGATTCAACCCTGCATAAGTGCTAATGGAGATTCGCTTTCGCCTTTCCTGGTCATTTCGCAAGATAAAACATAAGGTCCAAGCGGTCAAGAGAATATTTTTGTTGTAAAAAATATTCTAGTTGAAAACTCTGGTTTAGGAAAAGTGACCAAGAAAATTATAAAAAATCATATTCACAGATGCATACTTTCCGCTAGTGAGAAATGAAACAGCCCCACCTCCTTGATTCTTATTCAAGCCAAAATGACGACAAACTCATCGCGTCTGTTACGAAGATGAAAAATCAGTCGAATTTTCACAATCCCCTTTGGAACTAATTCTTTAGATGTTTTTGCGTTCATTCCTTTACAAAATTACTTCAGATAATGTGCTAGTGGAGCAATTTGATGTCGAATTACATCACACAAATAATCAACTTAAGTTCCATTCACTTATACAGGGTTGTGCATAACCTTTTGCTAGGGGTCTGGAAAATAAACAAAACTAAGTGGAATGTTCTGCGGTTGATAATCAAAAAGTACGTTTATTTCTGCTTTTATCACATCAATATTTAGTGTGGCCACCATCTGCTTCTCGAACAGCACGCATCCGTTTCGGGTAGGAGCGGAGGAGTGTCTCAAACAGAGCAGTATCGTACTCCATGTCCTTCAGCACAGATGTCAGGTGTCCCATTAGAAGGTCTCGAGAATACCGATTTTCACCACGTTCAGAATAACATGGAATAGCTTGATGTTTGCACGCTGACGATGTCTTTGAACCGTTGAACGAGAAATTGTTTTTCCACGCTTGGCTTTAATTTCTTGTGCAACGTTGACACAGCTGCGACGTCTTTTGCCACTGTTATTAGCAATGATGTTTTTGCTTTCCTGTGATAATTTTTCGGGCCTACCCTCAGCAAATTCGGCATGGCAGTTATCATAACCTTTCTTCCAATTGTCCGTCACCTATCTACCCGATCGGTTTAACTTGTTCGCAACCCATTTGCGATTAATAAAAGACGCACCTGCTTCCATTGCCTCTCGATATGCATTTGCACGAACTCTATCCATGAAACGCTGCTCTTCACTGTCATTTATTAAACCAGCCATATTTGTTTGATACCAATAGACGCACAATGAACTACTCTCTGCCGAAGCGTCATAAGAGTGTGCTACAATGCTGCGGTTTAAGTCGCAGCCCCCTAGCAAAAGGTTATGCACAACCCCGTACACAATCAATTTTTTTCTGCAAGATTCAAGACCCATGTTTTTGGTATGCTTCTTAAGCGGACCGAGTTTGTGTGAGCTCTTTAATTTTGCTTTGATAGAGATTTAAGACTTTGTAATTTTTGTCAAAAATACACATTTATTAGATATGCATGCGCATGGTGTAGAAATGACTTACGTTTAGAACATTTTTATTCTTTTTACCTTTATTATAAAGATTTTAATGAATAAATTTTGTACCAAACTATCAGAAAAAGCGATGTATGGGCTAGAGTGAATGATTGGAGTGGCATTTAGTGGTTGTTTTATTTAATTTTATTCAATCTTTCATCGTGGCAAATATTAAATAGGAGCAATTTCGTTGCGTTTGTTATTGCACACGTGATTATTCCAGAAGGCGTTCCATAGATGGACTTTTCTGCCCCGTTTTACGAGTTTTATGCTTTTGTTTTCTTTATGCAAAGAGTGGATTTCTACTAAATTGGTGATGCTTTACAACTTTGTATGTGGAATTTTTTCTGTATCTTTAATGAGTCAAAAGTTAGTTTTCGTAACTTCTGAGCACTTACGTAACTTACGTATTCACTACAGGCGCTGAGAATACTTCTATTCAATCGGACATAGCCACATTCTTATAGATAGACGTTACTCTTCTGACTCTAGCACATTTTATTCTAAAGTTATTCGACTGTTTCGAGAATGTTCTCTATACCCTGTATATGGGTACTAGCTGAAGTACCCGGCGTCGCTTGGAGAAAAATAGTTTTTTCATATTTATATATACAGGGTGGTGACAAACATGGGGGGGGGGGTGATAGAGAAATCAAATCTAAGCAACTTTCCCTCTTTCATTTTTTTCTCTGGGTATTGTTTTTGAGATAAAAAATGTTGGACGTCGCGTAGACGTAATATGCCATTCAACCCGTAATTTTGGAACACGTCAAAATCATGGTCAATCATGTAATAAAAAGAACAATAAACACATTGCATACTGTTCAATAATGTGACTTGTTTTTTATGAAACATGCAAATATTTTACAATGTGTGTTCAAATTGACTCCCTCTGGCATGAATGCATGTTTCACAACGTCGGCATGGACTGACGTAAAAGGTTCAAAAGTTCCTGGTTCTTCGCGAACCTGGTCCGTAGCTATGGCGATTCTGGCTACCAGCTCTTCATCGGATCCCACTGGTGTTTCGTATACCAGTGTCTGTAAGTGTCCCCACAGAATCCAAACAACTGTTTCCTGCAGGTAGGATTTCAACATTTTTTATCTCAAAAACAATGCGTGAACCTCAATGTCGGAAAGTGCAAGGCTATGTACTTTCAACAGAAAGTTCAAGCGTCCTCAGATTCTCTTGTTCTATTCAATAAGAAACTGGACTGGGTAGACAACTACAAATACCTTGACGTTATCATCGACTCAAGACTCTCTTGGAATCGTCATGTGACCAACGCTCTGAACAAAGCGAAGAGGGCTAAGTACAGTCTCATAGCTCTCCTGGGCCGCAATAGCACCCTCAGCATCGACAATAAGTTACTTCTGTACAAGTCTAATATTCGGATCAAACTCGTCTATGGCATGCCTGCGTGGGCGACTATCTGTAAAAGCAGATGGAGTGAGCTGCAGTCATTCCAGAATGTTACCCTGAGGACCATTGCCTAGCTTGACAGAAGGACTGTGAAAAACCAATCCATCCACTCGGATTTAGACATGGTCCACATCGGAAAGTTTATACAGGATCCCCTTTTGATTATGGTGCAGAAGATGAAGATTCATGACTGGAATACTGAAGAACTCAATGGATATGAAGTGGCATATGAAGTATCGAAAACCAAGGCACATCCTTGATATACACTTTGAAGACATCAGCAACGTCTCTTTCCCGGACTACTGGAAGATGTGGATCTGGATCTTCTTTCTCCTTGTTTTTTATTTCGTTTGTATTTTGTTTCTGACAATCGTCAATCTTATTTTCTTTTTTTTTTTTGTATAATATGGAAGACCGCTTGGGTTGGTTAGGCTTCTTGACTACCTCAGTGTATTTCGTTTGGAATTTATTCTGGTTCTATGAGCTTTGTGAAAGCGCTGCTGTAAAAATGTACACTTCACTGTTCGATTGTCGATTGTCTATACAGGCAGTTCTCTCATCGATTCCGACTAGAGGGGCTCCTGACTGCTGAACGATGGTAGTAATCGCTTCCAAAAAGATCTTACAGGTTGTATTTTTACTATTTGTTGTAGCGTAAGAGTTATTTATTCGGACAACTGCGTGCGCTTCGGACACGTAGCCATGGGCTGCACGGAAGATCCTCGTTGCAACAAATGCGCAGAAGGGCACCAGTCTAGAGATTACCCCAAGATTAAAGATCAAGACCCCCCAAAGTGCGTCAGATGTGGTGGACAGCACACTTCAAGCTACACGAAATGCACAAAATACCCCCAGGTTCAAAAGATGCCTAGTTCCAAAGTGACAGCAGACAAATCTTATACTGCCGCTGTGTCTAAACCGGAAGATAAAGGCCTCAACATCAACGACCTACCAGGTATGTATAAGCAATTAGGACGTATCTTACATCTGCTTTCTAATCTAGGCAAAAGTTACCCACAGTTGAATGGGCTCCTTACGACCAACTAATATTTGATGTATGGCTGCACAACGTTATACTGTAATCAACAAAGGTGAACTTCGGTGAGTGATATGGAACGCCAGGCGGATTCCCCGTAAGCGTATAGAGTTTCACAATTTTCTGATAAAGCAAGAAATCGACGTTGCTTTCCTCTGTGAAACGCACCTCAAACCAAGCCAAGACTTCAAGCTACCAGGCTATTGTGTGTACCGTAAGGATCGAATGGCTTCAACTGCTGCAAGATGTGCTTCTGGGGGCGCTGCGATCATCATTAAGAACGGAATTCAACACCAAGAATTAGTCTCCAAGTCTTACGCAGATATGGAATCGGCCTCCATCATTATCAATGACGTCTCCTGTGGTGAAGTGAAGTTCGTGGTGCTCTACAATTCACCTAAACATTATCTTGACGTTAGCGAGCTTGATGAACTCTTCAGTGGTGACACTCCACTCGTTCACGCTGGTGACCTAAATGCCAAACACCCAAGCTGGAACTCCAGAACGCAGAACTACAACAGCATGATTCTCTGGAAAAAAATCGCTTCCGAAAAGATCTTGCAGGTTGTATTTTTCCTATTTGTTGTGGCGAAAGAGTTATTTATTTCAACTTACATTACAATTATCCACATAGGTTTTAATTTTTATTGAAATAAAAGTTTTTTGTAAATAACTAAAAAAATATCACGACAAAAGAACAACACTTAAAGTTATCACTTATAACTCTAAATCAAGACAATCAGTTATAATCACTTATCAACTGCTGGTTGACAAAATTACGCAAATAGACTCAAATGGCGGAACACAAATCAATTACTCAATTTGCAGACAATTAGCCGCTTAACCACATCTATCCAATAGTTCAAGACACAACGAGCTACAAAGCACAACAGCAATAAATACTCTTATTTACTATAGCATAAATAAAGATACGGTTCAAGTCGCTTAACGCAATTGTACAAAGCTTCTATTATAAACATGCCACAACATACAATAGCGATTTTTTTTATTAAAGAATTAATCGTAATTCACAATATGATCCAAGAACTTAAGCCTATTACATAATCTAAACGTATAGCTTAAGATAAAACTTCTTGCAAATATAAATCACATTAGGCACACAAGCGTAATTCACAAAAAGGAAACGAGCTCACTGCTCGAAATATATGAGAGTCCAAAGTCACCTAAATGGAAATAAAGTCTTCGCGCTATACAGCTACTAACGGCTGTTACATTAATGATCGTATGATAAATTCACAATTAAAACAAAACAAGTCCGGTAAATAGTCCTTATTCGTTAGCATGTCACAAATAAAATAGTCCCAACACTAAAACGTCAAATACAAGATAAATTAGAATTATTGAAACGGTTACTAATTGAAATTTCCTTAAATTAAATGTTCCTTAACGAACATAGAAATATGGGAAGAAATGACAGAAGGCTAAGGTGATAGTTTCAGTTCCGGAGCAATACGCTCAGTTATCGTGAAACCTAAATCCTGATGACAATCTGCTATTAAAACCGAACGGCCATAACCCGCGTACGAGCGTCGCAAATCGTAATTCACGATAGCTAAATTCGCCAAAACACATTTTAAACAAGAATATAACTCGTAAAACGATTTTCAAATATGCTGAAAAGAAGAATATAAATATTTGTTGTTTAATATTACAGTCATATTTTATATACAGAAACGGCGAAAACTGCATGTCAGTTTACGTATTCGATTGCAGCGTTCACACGAATCTTTCCGAACACGCGCGTAATGAGAAATGAAATGCTCGCACGTCTAAACGTTCTAAACTACTTCGCCAATGTTCATTCCACTGCTAGAGCTATTCATCCCTTATAAATCAAGGCTACCATTCATCCCTTCTTAATCATTGTTGCAAAGCATTGTCGGGAAAAATCTTGTCCTGTGACGCATTCCAAGGAGCTTTACCTGTGACGCAGATGTGATTTTAAATTTCAATATTTCACTTTTACTTGCAGTTGGTTTAAACAAACCATGGTTTAAACAAACCTTTGATCCACACATCATTTTTAACTACAGGCCTAACTTTAATTAGCCATTTTTAACAATAGTCCTAATATTAATTAGCCATTTTTAACAATAGGCCTAACATTAATTAGCCATTTTTAACAATAAGCCGAACATTATATAGTATTTTTAACTATAGGCCTAACATTAATGAGCCATTTTTAAATACAGGCCTAACATTAATTTGCCATTTTTACCTTGGCCTAACATTATTTAGCCATTTTTAACTATAGGCCTAACATTAGTCAATTTAACTATAGGCCTAACATTAATGAGCCATTTTTAACAATCGTCTTAACATTAATTAGTCACATTTTACAATAGGCCTAAGAGCACTGAATTTTAAAACGAAATGAGCACGTGTATCGACAAAGCTTCATAACGGGCACGTGCTCCAGGCTGCCATCAACAATGCTTAAGTTACAAACAAAAAGTAACACTGTATTCATCTATGACTCGTCGGTACGAAACGTTTGATATATTACATGGCTAAGTTCATTTCTTGACATTAGTGCACGTGCCTGAAGGGGCCCACGAGAGCTCATCAAAAGCTGATATATCACAGTTGAATTCTTCCATTTTCACGTTATTGTGCAAACGATGGCTGGCCAGACAGGTAAAGATATTGATTACGCTTGTATTCGTATATATAGCTTTAGCTAAAGCTCGTAATAAAGGCTCAGTTTAGTACTTTTTGGGGGTCATTTTCTCGGATGTAGCATTTCGAAAATCGAAAAGAATGTCATATTCGTCTTGTGCTCGTCATTCCCGTTCGAATGACATATTACATGCCTTATATTGCCAATAAAAAAATTTAATGGGGGGGTTTGGGCCTCAATAGTCACGTGACTGTTAGACCGATTTCAATCACAAACTAATCAGGTGAGCTCGGGAAGGGTCTCTATCGAATAGCGAAAGCAGAATTTGAAAAAGTTAAAGCATTCTTGAGTAATCGTCGGACATACAGACAGACGGACAGACAGACAGACAGACACACAAACAGAGCGAAACCAATATATGCTTTTCAGCATATAATAAACCGGCATTGTTGCCTACTATCAGAAATGCACTTACAAGTATAGCAGTTCGGTCCTCAAACGATCTGTCGAACTTTAGCGGCGTCTCGGGAGCATAGGGCTGCGAAAGAAAGTTGCTGGCACCGTTCTCTCGTTGCCACGTCGGCGAAACCTCCGCCACGCTCACTTCCCTGCATGGCGTACTCACTCTCCTCGAAGCGTTTCCGCACGTCGACGAGCTTTCGGAGAATCCGGGCGAAATCTCTCCTCCTGCTAGCCGGTTAATCGTTAAAAGTTCACTGCTCTTCTCGCAAGAATTCCCGAGCCGGAACTCTGGAACCGAGTCCTTCTCTCTCGGCCGCCGAACACCTTTTCTCTTTCGGTTTCCTCTGAAAAAATCCCGCCCAGATCGTAATCCTCGCTCCTATTGGTCTGGGCGTGCTGATGGCTTTTCCGACGTTGCTGACGTCGCCTCGCCCTCCTCTTCGAATGGTAAAAGATTCGAGAGCGAAAGCGAATGCCGACGTCATCGGAATTCATGTTGATATTCGAATTCCGTGACAGTCTGCCAAAAATGTTACACACTTCAGCAAAAGAAAAAAACTACTTGTATATAAAAGTTGTAACACAAAATTCATACAGGCATCAAGCGACGAATATACGAGGGCATATTGAAAAGTAATGCCTCCATGGCTGTAACTTTTTTATTTTTTAACCGATTTTCAAAATTCTTTTTGTATCTGATACTTACATTTGTCCTCTATGTAATGCACTGTTCACTTTTCGACAAAGTCCCCATCACTTTCCAGGCATTGCGCCAACGCGTGACTAGTTGGGTGAACCCGTCGGAAAGGAATTCCGGGGTTGTTGTCGACACCAGGATTGAATGGCATCTTTGGAGCCTCTTCTATCCGCACACGATCGCTACACATTAGAGGCGTTGCAGCGCCTACAGTTCAAAGATGAAAAACTGCAGTTCAAAAATGAAAGATTTTGCACCTTGCGACTTTCACAACTTTCCAAAGAGGAAAGAGCACCTTAAGGGCTATGAGTTGCGTTCTGACGACGAGGTGAAACCTGCCGTTC
>JAHWFO010024260.1:0-12177 GCA_023313115.1 Rhysida immarginata
TTGAAAAAATGTCGATCATTAAAAGACTTGAATAATCTTTAATTAGTTCAATTGCATAGTTACGATTTCTCATTTTGAGTAATTTCATTATTATTCTTTAATACATTCATTTTTTTTTTATCTTGTGAAAAAGATTTATAGCTATTATTAATTTTTATAGATCGAATTGTTTTCTCTTTGGTGGTTTGTAATATTCTATTATCATTTTCTCTTCTTTTTGCTTATGCTTTGCGTGAGTTAAATCTCAGAATTAATTTAAATCAATTATTTTTAGAGCATTTTGCTCTTGATCGTTCTTACTCATCTTTTAATTCCCAATTGTTTCCGAATGTTCCATTTGTTCTCGAAGTACATGTATTCTTAAAGGACATTGCATAAACGAATGCCACTGTATCTAGTCAGATTGGGGTCTGCGATGGATAGATAAGCATGCTATTATCTGGGGCTAATGGGGCTATCAATACATACTATTAACCGGTCTTATTCAACAAAGCAGTGTGTTGTTAAAACAACCTTCTGTGTTCACAACTGCACGCTGGCATTGTTTGAGACGGTACGCCGTGTGTTTTGCCCCACCAAGTGCTGGTAGAAATTAGGAGGAAGTCTGTGTAAACGCCTGAGCGTTCTGCTTATACGAAAGACCAATGAACCACTAAAAAAACAACTAAATATTGCAATTATGACAGTTAACATTATCAATGTAGATGCTACATAAATTTATACGCTCTTAGCTTAATGAATTACCTTTTTAATATACGAGCGTAGATTTCAACCCCATCGAATCATCTATTACATTGAGTGGCAGTATTAAAAATTTGATGTTTGCGCCTCAAACTCTTCCCCTGTCTTACAATTTCGCTGTCTTGTCAACAAACAAAAGAGCCCCAAAATAACCAAACAATAGAAAAAAGAGTCATGAAGTCTGCTTCAATAAGAAACACTATTGACCTACGACCCCTCAAAAATGTAAGCTTGTAATATCTTAAAAGTGATATTTGTACTTAAACGTTTATTATACAATACATATTAACTTAGAAAATTTAACCTTTTGCACAAGCCTAAATACATGAAAAGTAAAGGCGGAATTTTGTTTTATTTTTATTTTATTTTTTAACACGTCAGTTAAAATTATAGGGAATAAAAAAAACACTCAGTAAGTAGTAACTAAAACTGAAAACCTGTATACTTTTCATCATCAACATCAATAATTATTTGTAATTATTTTTTTTATAATAAATCAATGCAAAACAGAAAAACAGAGAGATGGACAGGTGGAGATAAATTTTCCGAGGTATCGAATGACCGTGAGACGTAAGAAATGAACAAGTCCCACCGCACATGTGAAACAATAATGCTATTGTATTAAAAATTAAAAACACTCCGTTTTTACATTAGCAAAATGCAGCAACCCTACGGATGAGACAAAGATTTTTTAGCTTAGATTGAACGTAAGCCTTGAATACATCTGTTGTCGCCGCTGTTCACGGCTCTGATACGTTAGGCTTCGTACGGCAGGCGGGGTAAGAATTACGTACACTTTTATGATAGGACAGATTTTAATTTAGTCGGGAAAAAAAAAAAACGAAACGAATGGGTGGAAACACCAATACATCATAAGCAAAACGCATGTCGCATACCTGCTAGAAAAAATGCAAGGAATTTTAGCCCGGAATAGCTTGAACACGAGCCGTAGTGTCAAAAGGGGAGGGTTGTACTCCACACGAGCACGTTAAGCCTACCCCTGCCAAATTGTGTGATAACAAGGGCGTACGTTTTTTTAAATTAGATGAAAAAACTCTGAAAGTAATGTGAAAACGTCGATACATCACAAACAAACAAACAAAACGTATTTCAAATACCCTGAATTGTCAGATACGTAGATTTTTAGCTTGAATTAGTCTGCGCGTCGAAATTAGCGACTGACCTCGCTATACACAGCAATTAGGCCTCGTGCGAATACCTCGACATCAACCATATGCAAATATGTTAGCGGTAGAGAATTTAATTAGGGAAAACAAAAACAAAACGAAGAAAGAGCTGGCAAACCGAACAAAGTACAGAAGAACATATCACAAATATCTTTGGCTGAAAACCCAGGGTTTATAAGCAAACACAAACACGTGAACAATGCAACCCCCTGAGCGAACACGTTGAACAACAACGTCGCAGCGTCCGTGGCCTGGCCGCCAGCCCCATCCACGTAACAGGCGCCCACACCGGCGCAACACACAGACGCACACACACACGCTCAACATCAATCACCTTGCAACACACCATAAAAGACCAGTAAAATGAACATACATCCCCGTGACAAATCTTTAAAAGTAAAAATCCGTGTGATTAGACAGAAAACAAGCCAACGAGGCCACGCCACGAGGTTTACTACATTTGAGAAAGCATGCCCGAGAAGCAACGTGGACTTGAGTGCCTACCCCGGAATCACGCAACTCGCATACGCGAACGTCATCAGTACATGAATTGTAGAGTGATGTAAAACGAAAGCATAGTCCACGTACAGCCTTTATTAAGTAAAAATTTTAAAATTCAAGCTGTAAAACAAACCAAAAAGCGCGCGACTTTGAGAACTTAACGACTTGTGACGAGTGATGTTAAATCAGCGCATGTGACCATAGCCTTAAATCGAATACAGACTTTTTGCACTATAAAGAGTACGAAGCATATCACGCGCGTATCCTAATAACATAAGTGAACAGAAAAAGTTGTATACTGTATGAGAGAGAGAGAGAGAGTGCGAAAACAATTTTTAGAATACAGTTTTAAACAACATTTTGTAAACTTGTATTGGTTATGTAGGAGGAGGGAGAAAAAGAGAGAGAGAGAGAGAGAGAGGGTGTGAGTGACTGAATATCGCGAGGTTGGGGAATCAAACAACGCGTTTATCAATCTCTGTGAGCCACATTTGTACAAATTTGTATAGAGAGAGAGGGTTAAGTATGCCTCAACAGCATTGAGAAATGTGAAATTTGTATTTTTATTTAACATTTCAACCAGGTACAACCGTTAGAAGAAAAAACAATCATCATGTGAGCAAAGGCTATCAGTGAGAGAGGCAAAACTGAAAATAAAAACAAAATTTCCAATAGCCTAGCATTAAAAATAAGCTTTAAAAAGGTTAGTGAATATGACCCTTTCATCAATTTGTGTAACCTCGTTGTATTTATAAACAACAATACGAGAGTTCAGACAGCATTAGTCCCTACTCAGATGCACACCTATTAATTGAAACAATGTATCCATTAGTTGAAAATTGAAAAAAAAAAATACACCTTGAAACAGCAGTCGTAGAAGACACTGTAAAAGAGCTTGGAAAAAATTTGTTTACCCGAGAAACAATAGTGAATTAGTAATTAGGTAATCAAGGTAATCCGCTGAGGGGCCAGTACTGAACCCGCTAGCCGGAATCAAGGGTTTATAAGCGAATCAACAGGTGTTCACTTGTAAGACAGAATCACCTAAGTGGATTTTGCTGAGAGCTCAGAGGATTAAAAAATTAATTTTATTTCAGGCCCCACCCAAATAAAAGACCAACGCCCAAATTAAAAGACCAATGCCCAAATAAAAGGCCAACGCCCAAATAAAAGACCAACGACCAAATTAAAAGACCAACGCCCAAATAAAAGGCCAACGCCCAAATTAAATGGCCAACGCCCAAATTAAAAGGCCATCGCCCAAATTAAAAGGCCAGCGCCCAAATAAAAGACCAACGCCCTGTGAGGCATCTTCTGCACGCTTATTGGCTGAACGTCTGTGACGTCAGGAAGGGGGGATGGGTGGTCACGTGACACGAAATCGAGGGGAGAGGTGGTGTTTGGTCACGTGAGTCACCTTCTGCACACGGATTGGTTGAACGTCAGTGACGTCAGGCAGGGGGAGGTGGGGGGTCACGTGGGGCGAATGCTGCACGCTGATTGGTGGAAATCGAGGTTTAATTGGCCACGCCCACCTCATTAATATGCGCCTATTTGAGGACTTTATCTACTCATATACCATCTATACAGTGTGTTTCATAATTAGTGTCCCGTCTTTAGGTCCAAATAACGACTCAAGGAGAACAGATTGAGGGAAAATTAATACTGATTATTTGGTTTCAATGTCCCCTAATTCAGAATAAAAACATTTCGCGTCCCTGGGGATGAAGAGATAAATTTTGAAAATTTTAATTTTGTAGGGGTAGGGGTTAGACCCCATGTGTTATTTAGAAAGTTGTAGAGCATCATGTAACATGTGAGTTTAGTAAAAAAACCCGGTGAAAAAATCTCATCCCCTGCCTTTTATCGAGTAGCTAAAGTGAAAGGTATGGCTAGCTAATGTAGACAAAAACAGAAAAACTCACTAGAAACTTATGAGAACTTTATTATTTATTAGAAAACAATACATTTGAAAATGAATGAGAATGATTTCCCATCAAGGTAGATGGGCCAAACTTTCGTTTTTCATTTTACAATTTCCCAATGACGTTACAAAGACTTTAAACTGAGGAATGTTTCTCCGTATAAACACCTCTGCGTCCGTTTTTCATTTCACATTTTACATTTTTTACATTTCCCATTTCCCATGTACAGTTTTCAAATTTCATAATGTTTTTCCTGGGGGGAAAAGCCCGGTCGACTTTATTAGCTTTTCAGCGTAACAACTCATTCATTCTCATTAATTTTTCAAATGTAGTTTTCGAATAAGTATGGTTTTTGTCCATATCGGCAAGCCATACCTTTCACTTTACCCACTCGATAAAGGAGGCAGGGCATGAGATTTTTTCACCGGGTTTTTTTGCTAAACTCACATGGTACATGATGCTCTACAACTTTGTAAATAACACTTGGGGTCTAACACCTACCCCTACAAAATTAAAATTTTCAAAATTTACCCCTTCACCCCCAGGGACGCGAAATGTTTTTAATCTGAATTAGGGGGCATTAAAACCAAATAATCAATATTCATTTACCCCCAATCTGTTCCCCTTGAGTCGTTATTTGGACCTAAAGGCGGGACACCAATTAAGAAACACCCTGTATAGTGCCTTGATCCATTCAATTGCGTCACTAAACAATTCAACTGCTACAGCAAGTGGACTGTTGCGTGCTAGACTTAAGAATGACTTATTGTGTTCTGTGTTTTGAAGGCGGACTAGAACATTGGCATCTCAAAAGCATATTTTGCTTTTGTAGGTCTTAAAAGTGTTGCCCGGGATAATTACACATGTAGGGAAACAGAACAATCTCAAAAAGTAAAATTATAACTCCAAATTAATCAAATAATATCTCAATACCACACAGAGCAAAGGGAGTGCCCATACTAAGATAAATCCGAAAAACAGGAATTCTAGTTGATATACCGGGAATTTATTTAAATTCTTCTTGTCTTGCCTCAGATTAAAACAATGTCCATCTTCACCACCGGGGAACAACCCTTGATATTTTGGACCTAAAGTTTTCTTGCCCTTGACGTAGAAGCTCGTATACCCTCTTGCTCTATTCAAAATAACCGTTGTTCAGATGTTTCCAATGCCGTATAGCTTTTTCCATTTTAGCTGCAGAGTTTCTCTGACCAGTATTCGTTCTTTCTCTTCCCTTTAGAGACACACAAATTTTTGCCAGTCGTCTGGACGATTGATAGGGAGCTCAAGGGAGACATGTTTGACTCCTTTGTCTCCTCAATAGACGCTGCCTTATTTATGTCCTGTCACTGAATCATCATTTTATGCTCATCTTCTTCTATTTATCTTCTATCTTCTATATTCTATCTTCTTCTTCTTCTATTTTCTGTCTTCTATCTTCTATACATATAATAAAACTGTTGAACATTTTGGGTGTACATTGAAAATCTTTGCCTAAAACTGGTTGCGGATGATGTAGGGAGTGTTACAGGATACAATAAGACCATTTTTAAAAAAATTTTACTGTCTGTTTATCTGTTTAAACACGCTAATCTCCAAAACTACTTGACGAATTTTCATGGGGTTTTCACAGATAACTTGAGCGTAGCTTAGGGCAACATATAGGCTTTATTTCATCAAAGTCGGGATACGAAAAAGAAAGATATCTTAATTTAAAGTTTTAGGAGTCCGCTCAACCAAAGCCTACAAATATAATGAAAGCCTGCCTAATAGCTTGCTACTCTATTGTTGCAATGATGCGAAATTTTGAACAGTAATCTTCTCGCTTTGCCACCTGGTAGCGCTGGAGTGAACTCTCAACTTTGCTGTGGATAGTTGTTTACTACCTTATGCGGATTCCAAAAAGCTATTTTGCCACATTTACATACTGTATTGCAGTGTTTATTCACTAACAGTTCACAGAAAAAAAAATCCGACTCACGACAAATAACCTTTACTTGATACCATCGACTTCCTTATAACAAAATCACTAGCTACTCCCCAAAACATTTGTTATACGATAAATTTGTTATACAGAAATTTGGTTAATACTCAAGATTTACATGTTTATCTAGATTGGGACAAAGGTAAAAATTCGTTATAAGGGAAAAAGGCGTTATATGAATATTTATTATAAAAGAGAGGTTCGATTGTATTAAAAAATAAACTTCACAGCCAATTTTCAATAAAGTAATTCCATCTAGCG
This sequence comes from Rhysida immarginata, assembly GCA_023313115.1. NCBI lineage: Eukaryota > Metazoa > Arthropoda > Chilopoda > Scolopendromorpha > Scolopendridae > Rhysida > Rhysida immarginata. The sequence continues at coordinate 6,600 of JAHWFO010024260.1, forward strand.
CACCTCTGATTTCATTTAATTCCACTAGTCAACGCACATTTTGTGACTAAGACAACACATAGGGTTCTTCGTAGTGATTTGTATGTAGAATCCGAATCTCCTTTTAGATTTTTTCTATCACGTCACGTTCCCAAGTTATGCAGTATGAGACTTCTATGTTAAAGTAATTTGTGTGAAGAGAAGCGTCTGCGTTGTTAAACTATGCATATTTTGGGGCCGCAAGCAAATTTACCAGGCCCCAAACTCTGAATGATTTAAAAATGTTTCACTGTAAAACAAGAAAGTTGTGCGTGCTAGAAAAATTTAAAAAATTATATTCGTAATCAGAATAAAAAATACTACCAAAAATCACCCAGTTTCATTTTGTCACAAGAAAAATCTTAAATTTTTTTGGTCAGTGTTATCTTTTACATAATTATGTTACTGGCCCAAATCTTAATAATGTCATAAATGATTTTTCTAATTTCAAGGAAGCAACTCGGTCGTTTTTTTTTTAACTGGAGGCGGAGCTGCAAGTTCACTCTGCACATTGTTGGATCACCATTTGCACCACTATTGGACAGAATTTCATTTATTGTAGTAGGCTATGGCTCAGCTTAGTACAGTTCGTAAAAAAGTCAAAAGATAGTGCGCTCACAGAATTTATTTGCTACTAGCTGATATACCCGGCGTTGCTCGGGCTCTTTTTTTATGAAATTTTCCAATATCTGAATGTGAATAAACAGGAAAAAAAACACATGAAAAACGCTTGCGTACTAAGGCCACAGTCAGCGGTGAAGAAATATCAGATCAGACTATTGTATCATTTTCATTCTACTGTACAAGGCAAGACAAAATGAATGCCCCAGTTTCATACTGTACTATGCAAAATGTAATCACTGAATTCATTCAAAACATACATAAATGCAGAGGTAATGTAATCACGTCTGTAATGTTATATTCGCAATAGATGGCCTCCAGGTCCAACGACCATGACTGATTTGAAAGCCCCTATCACAGTTGCTATCCCAGCATCAATACATTAATTATGACTAACCCTTATTTGCTTTTACCTTCGAAACTACGTACATTTTTCGTCACCTTTTTTCTCCGGCACTGCGTCAAGCTCATACAGCTATACACAACATTCCAATATGAGCAAAGTCGAGAGGCCATCCATTGGGAGCATTTTAAAAGAAATCTTTTCGATTCTTGAATATGAATTTTAATTAAATTAATTCGAAGATAGTTTCAGCTGTTCATTTTTTCTACATAATCACAATCAAATATTGCAAAATTTAATCTAAAAAGAGCCCGAGCAACGCCGGGTATACCAGCTAGCATATAATTATTTAGTACGAGTGCACTAAAAAAAAACATGTTTGCGTTTTAATTCTGTTTATTGAAGTGCTTTTGGATACACGATATTTTTGGTTTTTCCGTCTGGTGCGTACACGAATAAATCAGAAGGTTTTCCGATGCGTGAGCAGGCCACATACAGCTGTCCATGAGAGAAGCATGGATTTTTCAAATTTAGTCCATACAATTGTAGCGATTGTCCCTGTGCTTTGTTTATAGTCATTGCAAATGCGAGTCGCACCGGAAACTGCACACGTTTGAATTCAAATGGCATATCTGTTGGTATCATTGGGATGCATGGCAACAGGATATCTTCTCCTTTAAATTTTCCATTTAAAATTGTAGCTTCGATGATATTGTTCATTAGCTTTTTCACTGAAAGCCTGGTACCGTTGCAAAGTCGTGGTGGATTGATGTTTCGGAGAAGAATGATAGGCACGCCAATTTTCAATGTTAAAACGTGCGGTGGCATGCCTGGCAAGTCAAGTGAATTCAAGAATTCAGTTGGATAATTGACAACTTCGTCTTGAATCATTACAGTATCGATGGATTTATATGTTGTCGCTTCGCCTGGTATTTCGTTTTGAATGCTGAAGTTGATTGCATTGACATCATTGATTTTGGCTGCTAATATAGCACGTGCACTGAGCCGCTGATGATTTTTATAATTCTGTGCGATAAAACATTGTGAACCAATTCATCTGTGGTTTGTGTGATACATTGTGTGGATTAATCGATTACCATTTTCCATTCCCAATATCAAACAACTGTTTTGCGAAACGTTCAGCGGATACATCATGTTGTACACGCATATTGGTCTTCAAAGTCAATAAAACTGATGATTTGAGGCATGCATTAAGTTCATCAGCGGGTGTTGAACGTGGTATAACTGGAAGAGTTTGTCGAAAATCACCAGACAATAAAATGAGTGCGCCACCGAAGAGCTGTTCATTTCCTCTCAAATCTTTTAGTGTACGATCAAGCGCTTCTAATGCTTTTTTGTGTGCCATAGTGCATTCGTTCAATATAATGAGTTGACATGATTGGAGTGCTTTACACATTCCAGAATTTTTTTTGATATTGCATGTGGGCATCTCAGTGATTTGCATATTCAACGGCAATTTCAGTGCTGAATGTGCTGTTCGGCCACCATCCGAAAGAGTTGCTGTAATACCAGATGATGCGATTGCCAGTGCAATATTTTTTCGTGATCGTATGGTTGCCAAAATAAGTGAAATGAGAAAGGTTTGGCCTGTGCCTCCGGGTGCATCTAGGAAATACAATCCTCCGCTTTGACTTGTTATTGCATGCATAATTCTGTCATACGCTATGCGTTGTTCTGGGACCAATTTCGGTAGATTTGTTTGCACATAGGTACCCAATTCGTCGACATCAAAGTGTTTTTCTCGTTGCAAATCACGATCGAAAAGATCGTTCGCAGATCGATTCGGTGCAGCCATTCCCAATTGCACCAGTGCTTCGTTAGCGATTGCCACACATATGTCCTCAATCGAAACCAGTGCCTCATTATACACGTTTGGTGTGAACTGAATGTCCGGAGTTTGAATCGTTGCACGCAAGCGATAAAGGATGTCTTCACTCATGTAGTCTTTGTATTTTTCCCAAAGATTTTTTTTGGGGATTGGATGGGAAGCACGTTGTCAACATGATTGCAAATAACGTGCGTATTTGCTGTGGTTGAGCAGTATTCGATGCATCAGCGAGAGAAGTGTGCCAATGCGCATCGTTTTCAAGAAGATTTAATTTTTGGCAAGCTTCACGATAAGTGCAACATACTTGACCGTTTACTGTTCTCAGTTCTTGGAAGGATGTCGGTCCACGTACGTTGATTAATAGTAATCGTAAATAAAAGCATTCTGCATTGTTTGGGTGAACAGTATACAGACGGCCTAATGCGTCGGTCGAATATAAATTGGGATGTCCTTCAACTGCTTTACCTTGTTTGCGACGTTGAAACTTTTTCGCTGATGCATTCCACGTGTAGTATGTTGGCACTTTAGAGTAAAGTAGCGTCTTTGCAAACATATCACCCCGGCACAATGAGAAAAATGCAGTTAACGTTGTTGTTGGTGGTGACAATGCTCTTACACGTGCATTTTCTGTTGTGAAGTACACGCGTTGTCCATTTTCAAGGTGCACTTTCAAATGAACAACTGTTGGATGTCTTTCATGGATTGGAAATGATAAAATGCGCCATACCGCTTCATTGCTGCTAATGTAGCGTCCCAGTTGATATTGGTCGATTTCATCCATAGTTGCAGTTGCATTTCCCACTCCAAAAACTGCCATATCGCTTCCTTTGTTGACATACTTGCAAATGTACTTGATTGATTTCACCGAATTGCAGTACTCGACGTTGATGTGTGCTTTGTACGTTTTAGAGAGTAACGGTGAATAAAGTACAATCCAACGATTATCAACCTCAACATCATTGTTTCGTACTTTTAAAATGACGATTTTGCCGTCATCTTCAGTTGATCGTCGACGATAGAATGGATATCCGTCATTGCCAGTGATAGTCTCCGCAAGTAAGTTTCTTGGGTATCGCTTGGTACATTTTCCATCAGACATGCATGGTGAATTGTTGTTGAGTAAGCCACATGGACCATAAATCATGTTTTTGGTAACGACTTCAAATAAGTCTGGGTCAATGTCGACATCTGGTATTTCTGCTGAAATGACTTGATCAATTTGATCTGGTGTGACTTTTTCGATCAACCAAATCAAAATGTTTGCATGTGGCAATCCTCTTTTTTGCCATTCAATGGAATACATCCAACAGCGTGTCTCTCCAAAAACATGATGCTTGACAATGAAATCCATTAAAGAATTCAATTTTTGCTTGAACACACGCGCGGAAATATCATGACGATCCGATGATGATTGACCTGTTAACAAAAGTTCTTTTATTTCATCCCACGTAGGATTGCACGTGAATGTAATAAAGAAATCTGGGCGGCCATATGCGCGAACGTATGTCATTGCATCTTGTGCGTATTCATGCATGTGCCTTGGACTCCCTGAAAATGTGGCCGGTAGTATGGCCATTTTTCTCAAGCTATTGGTATTCACATTGCCATCATTAACAACTGCATCACGTAAATGAATGTACTCTTCGGAACGCAACTTGGTTTGATTTAATCGAATGTAGAGGAGTCGTTCGGATTCGATTCTCGCATACATGTCGACAATATATTGATGGAACAATTGTCGGCATTTCAAGATATGATTTTCAGCGTTTTCACGAATCATTAATCGATATGAATAGTAATTCATAGCACTGACTTTCTTATTCGTTTCCTCATCTGTTTGTGGATTTCTCAATTTGATGTTGAAATGATATCCATCTTCTCCTTGCCAAAATAAAATCGGATATTGCAATCCGTCGTATGAGCGATGAGTTTCTGAGACTCGCTGAACACCACCATTTCTGCGATGAAGAATTACATCACGCGAGTTAAATTCCTCGCCAACTATAACGATCGCCACTTCATCAATTGTTGGTGCATTGTACTGTCTTTCGTGTTGGCCGACAGGTGTTTTGTCTGCTCTAACTACAACTTTGAAGTTATCAGCTGGCATTTGTTCAAGGGCAGTTCTGAACAATCGAATTAATTCGTTATGTTGATCGAATAACGTTTGTAATGCAGCGACAATTTCTCGTTTAGTGCCTGGAATAATTCGACAACGTTGATCGATTTGTTCATCAGTGTTTCCCATGAAATAAATTTGAAGAAATTCGTGATCTACTTTCGGAGGTGGTAGTAGTGATCCTGCACGATAATATATTTGCCCTTACACTTTGAATGTTGGCATGTAAGTCTCGCACACGATATTTGTTGCACCGAACCATGTCATTTGGAAACATGAATTATACTTGCGTATGTTTGCTAAGAAGTGTTTCGATTGGCTTGTGTTAACTGATACCAACGTTGATAATGGTTCGGGTGGTGAATGTAATTCTGGCAATTTCACTTTTCCACCCGCGCAGCACATTCCTGGTGTTTCATTCTTAAATTTGAGGGCACTACAATGCACGCATAATTTATCCATTTTTCCAAAAACCACACATGGATGATGACCATAATCATTTTTAGAATCGTAATGGAATGCAGCTAGATTTAAATTAGCGTGCAGTGTTCGTCTGGTTTGTGCAGTGCGTAATCGAACGCTTTCCAGTCTTGCTTCCCGTTGCTCGTGTGTTTCAGACGAACGGGCT
>JAHWFO010024264.1:3123-20482 GCA_023313115.1 Rhysida immarginata
AGTTTTATCCTTCGAGCGAGCGATAATTCCGTCTGTACAGGGATAGATCCCCCCCGCTCATCTGTTCGAAAAAAATTCTGTCTGTACGTATGCATTCTTGAGTTTTTTTATGTCCCTTTCCCCCAAACATTTTGCTTCTTTTTTTTTCTCTTTTCATGTCAAAGTGGGAGGCCTGTGGGAATATACCATTCAACCATTTCAATTTATTTTTGAAAGTTTTTATTAAAAAAACAAAAAAAGCCCGCAATAACAGCGTTTTTATTAATTCACCATTTGAAGAACTTCTGAAGACATGAGTTTGTTCAGAAATTTAGTATCTAATGTATTATCCAATGAATAACTATTTTACCATAAGCGTGGTTATTAGATTAACCTAATCCTAACGTATACTGTGTATTGTTTAAAAAAAAAATCTTCTGGTTCAGTCTAACGAGTTTTATCCTTGAAAAGTTAAGTGATAAGAATAATAGATAAATAGATAGAAAAATAAAAGATAAAATTTTACTTAATTTTACTGACAAGATTATCCGTTTTTAATGCGGCTAAATTTGAGTTATATAAGCAATTTATTAATTGTGCTGAATATGAGCAAATAAAATTAATACACATATGCAAAAAATGGCGAGTATTCATTAAGTTTGCAAAGTGGTGACAATTATGTAAACACAAGCACTTTCAAGGCATACAAACACTGAATTGTTTTTATTATGTGGTAATTGATTCGAATCAAAAAAAAATATTTTCACTGATGCTTATTATTATTCTGAAAAACAAACTTTTTGTATTTTAAAATTCATATGAGGATCAGATAAAAAAATGTCTAAATTAACACAAAAACCCGTATTATAAAATACAAAATTAAAATTTTTTACTTTTCTTTATTTTAAGTTATGGGTTCAGCCAAGGTTAAGTTAAAATATTCCAATGGAACCAAGAAACTGGAGACTCAAACTCAAATAGACTCAAAGAAACTATGGTGAAAACTAGTAACAGGAAAACTGAAGATCATCTTTAAATAGTGAATTTACTAATTATTATTGTGCCCTTTTTTTTTTAATAAAAATACTAAAATAAAGTGTTTTTATTTCGGGTGATCGCTCTCAAAGGATAAAACTCGTCAGACTCAAAACGGAAAGGAATTTATTTCAGAAATCTTTACTAATGCATCATATGCAATACGATTAGTTTAATCTATTAAACACGCTTATAGTAAAATAGTTATTTATGGTAAAGTATTTTGGATACTAAAATCTACAAACTCTCGCTTTTGAACGGAGCGCCTCACTTATATCTCATCTCCTCCTCGATGAGTTGAGCTGAGAGGGAGCAACTTGACGCATGCGCGCGCTGCCGCTCAGGGATGACGTCATCGCCTTCTGGACGGAATGAACTAACATTTTCCTTTTATTATCCTTGGAATTCAACTATGGCTAAGGTCAAAAACTCTCACCGGTGAGACGAGTTAGTGTTTGGTCGGTCAGAAATCCTGGTGAGAAAACTGTGACGTCATTTTAACGCGGTCAGAAACGCCAGTTAGTGCTGCTATGGCTAAGGGGTCATTCAGGTATTACGTCACGCTGATTTTTTTTATCATTTTCATACCCCCCTCCTGATTATATCGCGTCGGCTTTGCCCCTGCCCCCCTAAGATAAAAAGAGTAGAAGGTAGCACAGGTGCTGCTACCATTGGCTGCACAGAGGAATAAGAAACAGAGGCTAAGGTCAAAAACTCTCACCGGTGAGAAGAGTTAGCGCTTGGTCGGTCAGAAATCCCAGTGAGAAAACTGTGACGTCATTTTAACGCGGTCAAAAACGCCAGTTAGCGCTGTTATGCCTAACCGGTTAGTCTCACCGTCCTCACCGAGAAAAAGACGGTTAGCCCAGTGAGAAATTACGTCATCATTCTCTCACCGGTGAGGGTTTTTGACCTCAGCCAGAGGGGAAACTCCCTGTAGCTGCAAGGGAAACTTTTCTGAGATCACGTGACGAAAGTCAACCAATGAAATTTTCTTTAAAAACACTCCTGGCTTCGCGGCGCTACTGTCGGTTTCGTCATAATTATGTCATTCTCCCGCAAATGGATTGTTGGAGAGGCAAGTCGTATATGACGTCAGATAAATACGTTGCTTAACGTTCTTTTCATCGGAATTATTTTAATAATTTAATTCAAGTTATTAAAAACTTTGAAAACCGGTTCTACGATGCATTAGGATGAAAAGATGAAATTATTATTGCATTACCACAATTTCTGATTGATGGTCTCTGATCAACACGAGCAATGGCGAGCTAATATAAACATGAGTGCTTCACATGAGTGATCACGTAACAAATCAACAGGACAATTTTTCGTTTATATAAAACAGTTTTTTATTTTTGAATACAAATTTGTGTTTTAACATTATATAAGAATTAATACAAATAATACATTATTATTTTATTTATTATTTTCAAAATTGTGTCCTTACTAGCGCCACGAAAGTAATATTGAAAACTGACGTAGTAATTTCCAATCACGTGGTAAAGTTTCCCATCTGTTTCTCTTCATCTGTGATTGACTGGAGCAAAACCATCTGTATGACGTCAGAGTTTGCCAAGAAGAAGCGAACTAATGGTGCTAATAGATAGGAGCATTTGCTCATTTAAGGCGATTGAATTTATTTAACTAACATCATTATTATTTTTATTTTTGATTGAATCGTTTACTTTTTGTGTTGTATTTTTTTCCATTATTTGTCTTGTTATATTTATTTTAAATAGACAAAAATTCACCGCCGGACTCGAAACAGACCTTCAGGTTACCTTTCCGATGCTATAACTGCTAAGCCACTGTGGATATGGAAGATGGCTATCAAACATGTCCTATGGCTGTGAATTTTTTTTTTTTAGTATTTTTCTGTATTTAATTATTAATATCGTGAGGTAAGGCAGAAAAAAATTCTCCTAAGATCATTTTCAAAATATTATTTTTCTTTTGTTTCACTTTATTTGATTATTTCCCTTTATTTGATTTTTGATGCTATTTTTATTTATATTGCATTGTTTACTTTTTATGGTGTATTTTTCCATTTTTTTTATAAATAGAGAAAAATAGTAAAGAAAATTTCATCGAAACAGAAACTTCGGGTTACTGAATTACAGGTTATATGGAAGCTGTTGCTATCAAACATATCCTATGACAGTGAAATTTTCTTTACTATTTTTCTGTATTTAATTACTATTATCCGGAGATATGGCATAAAAAAATCTAAGTAGACCTTTTTCAAATTAATTTTTTTATTTTGTTTCACTTTGTTATTTGATTGGTTTACTTTGATTTTTAGTGCTATTTTCCTTACCTTACAGTAAGTTTTTTCGGACACTTTAAAAATAGCACATTGTCATTGGTTTTGACCTTTATTTAATTTCTACAACAATGATAATGCTTCAAAAGAACTATAGACCCTCTAAATATAACAAAAAATATAAACAACTCGTAATTTTAAAAAAAACAAAAACACTTGAAAACATAGAAGAAAATTGAAATTGAGTGTTTCACATTTATTCGGACAGGCACGATTTAGCACAATAATAAAAATATTTAATGTCCACTGTGACCTCCTCCTTTGGTGATGACATCAAAAACTCTGTATGGCATTGATTGAATGAGTTTTTGAAGAGTTCCAGGATCCAGACAGTACCAGGCGACTTCAATTCAGAAACTGATGAAAATTGCCGTGCATTTTTGTACACCTACCTGGGCATAATGCCCCACAAGTTCTCGATTGGATTGATATCTGGGCTTCTGGATGGCCACGACAAAACTCGAACGTTATGTGATTCCAACCACTTTTTGGTGTCCTTTGAATTGTGTATTGGTGCATTATCTTGTTGAAAACGCCAGTTTTCTCCACAGACAACTAACTGCTCCAGCAGGCAAAGGATGTTCTTCCAAGATCTCCTGGTATCCCTTTGAATTTAATCTTTGGAAATAAACGCCAATGTTGACGTTCCATTGAAGTGCTCCCCGCACCATCACTGATCTGCTACCCATTTGACATTTTGAAAACGTCTTTGGTTCTTTTCTCAAATCATGCCAACAGCATGCCCACCTGTCCGGTCCATCCAAATTGAATTTTTTTTCGTCTGAGAAAAAAATTTCCAACCATTCGTCGGTCCAGGACATGTGTGTTCTAGCCCATGTCAATCTGTCACGTTTGTGGTGGCTTGTTAACGGTGGAATGGAACGCAAACATCCGTGTCTCAACACTGATGAATTTTTCTTGGCTCTGTACACTGTTGTTCTACAGCATGGAAGTTCCAATTCAGTTCGAATTCGCCTTATAGATGTGCATTCATTGGATGCTGCGTTGACAATGCGCCGCACATCACGACGTTTTAAGATTGCTTTCGGCCCTGTTTTATTTTTTGGTGGTTTCTGAACTTCTTTTGATTTTAGGAAATCAGCAACTGTCGATTTTGGTCTGTAGACAAAAGCAGCAGTCTCATGTACGGACTTTTCTTGGCTAGCAAAGGCATCAATTTGACCTTTTTCATAATCGGTGACATTTTTGCCTCGTCCCATTTTAGCTCAATGTTTCAATTCGAAGCCCAGTGAAAAAAAGATGACCCATGCAATGTTTAAAAGTACTTTAATTTGCATAAATACCAACGACCAATAGTAAATGGGTTGTCTCATTGAGTATTGAGGGTCCTGTCATCACTACCTAGACAGAAGGCCTGCACACAGAAATGTCATACATTGTTATATCACACAGAAGCGGCTATTGTTAATCGCATTTCTACCAATAATAAGCCGTCATTTTAACAGTTTGACGATGATGTAACAGTGTATACAGTTTCTGTGCGCAGGCCTTCTGTCTAGGTGGTGTCATCATATCATCATATCCAGTCATAATTTAGGGCTTATTATTGGTAGAAATGCGATTAAAGATGACTACCTATGACGTTTTAACAATGTATGACGTTTCCGCGCTCTTTAGGTGATGTTGGTCCTGTCCGAATAAATGTGACTGTTAATAACGAGTTATTTTTTTTGTTATATTTAGAGAGCCTATAGGTGATTTGAAGCATTATTATTGTTGTAGAAATTAAATAAAGGTCAAAACCATTGACAATGTGTTATTTTTAAAGTGTCCGAATAAATTTGAAACATATTGTATTGATTTCACTGGCTATCTGATAAGCATTAAACATTGGGCAAAGGTCAACTTTGCCAAACATTGATTTGATTTTTATTTATTCAACACTGGTTTTTATCTGAACATAATTTTATAAATTTTTTTCAATGTATAGTCAATAAAAAACAATATGATCCTAATGTTTCGTACAATTCTTTGTGCACCTAGTACATTTTTGTTACCTTTATTTCTTGGTGGTGACAAATCCTTCAGGTGTTTTGAAGCTCTTAATCTTATTTCTCGTTTTTCGTAACGGAGTTCTGTTTCTGCTACTTCAGTCTCATTTTGTAAATTTTTAGATGGAATAGCTCCATTTTTCAATATTGGTCGAAAGTTACCGATTTTATGTGCAATTAAATTTTCTATGTGAAATCTTTGGAGCTGATTTGCATTTTTGATACCAAATTTTAGCTAAGTTCTTTGGAGCTGATTTGGAAATTTGAAGTAATGTATGTCATTATTTTTAATTTTGCTGTTGTTTTGACAATAAAAAATAGCATATTTTGACATCCTGCTGATTAATCATTTAATTTAGATAATTATTGTTTTTAAGAATACACAATTGATCAATGTTTATATTATTTTCTGGGCAATAAAGAGTTTTTCGATAGAAAAACAATTCAAACATGCAGAAGAGCCGTCTGCTCCAGCAAACTATGACGTTACAGCCCAGCTGTTTGCTGATTGGCTGAACAGTTTCTCTCGGGAAAGATACGATCCTGCGCTACCTTCTACTCTTTTTATCTTGCCTCCCCCCCTCATCACATTCGGTCACACATGTCTTGACCCCCCTTAACGTGACATCATAAAATTTTACCCCCCCCCCCCCATTCTTCAGAATAAAACAAAGAAATAAATTACTTCATAATCATAATACAATTTTTTATTATTTCTAATAGGTTACTTTTATTCCAAGGGACATTATAAATGGGCTTCTATTGATTTAACTTTACATTTTCACTATTTTCAATAATTGGGATTATTTTTTTTCCAAATCAACGAACTGCTCATCCATCCTTTCCGCGTCATATTGCTTTTCATTGATGTTCATTATGGCTAAAACTGCTCGTGTCGTTTTGTCACACTACGAGATGGCCGTATTTTGGCATAATAGGAACTATGCCACAGCTCTTTTGATGACACCTCAAATAAGTAAGTGAGCCATGATAGTTGCCACACTTACTACAAATTCTTTTTCTTGTTTCATTTTTCAGTGATGGGAATGCTAAGTCGTATGGTATTTCATTAAATGCAACAAATAATGGATTTTCTTTTAACAAAATGCTAATTATAAAAACAGAGGGATAGTTTCCAATATCTTCTGCTATGTTGAGTCCTGTATCATTCTAGAAAATGGGTACTGGAGGAGGTAGAGAGCGATTTGGCATTATTCTCAATGAGCATCGAAACGGTGGACAACATTGCTGATCTGTCAAGAAAGGTCACAGGGGCTTTATTGGGACTTGGGATAAACAAAAACATACGGACTCCCCATTCCTAGACTTTGGACTGCCTCTGAAGTGATCGTGACGTGACGCAGTGTTTGATCCCCCTCCCTCCCTCTCGTCACAAAATGACAACCCCCTCCTCCCCCTAACAACATGATGTAATACTTGAATGACCCCTAACCGGTTAGTCTAACCGTCCTCACCGAGAAAAAGACGGTTAGCCCAGTGAGAAATTACGTCATCATTCTCTCACCGCTGAGGGTTTTTGACCACAGCCTATAATTGAACATTACACGCTTTACTATCTCGTAGGCTGTGTTTATCAGGGAGGAGGGAAGGGGGTTTATTGCAGTGTGACCAGATTTTTTTTCCAGAAACTATAAAATGCAACGGCAAAAAAATACTAACGAAACCTCTAGCCATCACGTGATACACTGCGATCTAGCTGTAGCGTATTTGAACGATCCAGGCCCACTGCTAGACTGGGAACTAGCCATCGAAGATCGAAATCGAAAAGAAACAATGAAGGGATGAAAAAAGGATGTAAAAATGGGAAAGAATAAAAAATTTCTGCTTTATTTTGATTAATTTCTGTTGCAAGCTCTAATTGTTCATTAATTCAACAATAAAATCAACGACAAGTTAAATATCTCAAAATAAAAGTTAAACATTTTATTAAGTCATACAGAAGTAAGAAAATATTCAATACTACTACAATCTCTCTTTGACTTAGCCGTAAATATCTCATCGCTGTTGTGTAAAATAAATTCATGTCCACTGATAATGAATCTGTTTCGATCATAGATTCATGAACGTTTGCGTCATTGGGCGCAGCTATCTTGAAAATGACCACGAAGCCAACTTTTGAGAAGGTCGCTTAAAAACTTAGCCGACTACGGACGGGCGGAGCTAGCCCACCTAGCCGTAGCGAGCCGGCTACCTTCCTGAATTCACCTCGAGTGTTGCGTTGCTTTTCTAGCAGCGAGTTTAAGCGTCTTGAAACTCAACAATGATCCGGTCTCGGATATAATAAGAGGCAAATATCAAAATCGGTTTCGGGTTCAGTTTTGCAAATTGGAGGATTGGAACGGAATTGGTATTGAAAAAAATCAAAAGATATATGGGAATCTGAATTTGAATTTAGCCATTTAACAAGGTGATTAATGGATTAACATATTCGTGCTGACTGACAGGCTGACAGACACTGAATAAATTTGTCCGTGTTTTATTGGTTGGGAATTTCCAATTATAATAATAGCTAATGCTTCACGATCAAGTTGTGAATAATTGCACTCTGCTTGTATTAGAGTACGAGATGAGAAAGCAACTGGTTTTTCTATTCCAGAAGAATCAATTTGTGAGAGTACTGCACCAATTCCATGTCACATGTCAATATAATATGTTTTGATGTGTCGAAAGGAATGAGTACCTTTTCTGATGTCAATATCGCTTTGAGTTTTGAAAAAGCATTCTCATGTATACTAGTCCACTTCCATTGTTTTTCGTTGTCTAACAGACGGTATAAAGGTTTTGCAATAGTTGCTCGATTTGGGATAAAACGATCGTAGAAATTAAGAAGTCCAAGGAAAGCTTGCAGTTCTTTCTTGGTCTTCGGATTCGGAGCACTTTTAAATGCTTTGATTTTATTTTGAGAAGGGTGGAGTCCATTTTTGTCAATTGTATGACCTAGGAATTCTACTTCATGGACGTTAAATATGCCTTTGTCCTTATTGAGATGTAGACCTACCTTTGATAGGCGTGGCAGAACTTGGCGTAGGCGCTCTGCTAACTCGTTATGTGTTGAAGCACAGACAAGAATGTCATCGAAGTATGGTATGACACCTGGAAGATTTGACAGAAGGTTATCCATAACACTTTGAAAAATACCTGGGGCGACACAAACACCAAATTGTAAACGTTTGATTTTGAAAGCTCCTCGATGAGTAATGATAGTTTGGGCCTCTGATGAATCTTCATCGACAGGTAGCTGAAGATAAGCCTGAGCTAGATCTATTTTAGCAAAAACAGAGCTAGGTGGTATAGATGTCAGTAATTGTTGAACAGCAGGGATTGGATAAGGGTGATCCTGCATTGCTTTATTGATAGTTATTTTATAGTCACCACATGGGCGTATCTCACCTGAAGGCTTGATGATTGGAACTACAGGCGTAGTCCATCTGGGGTTGTCGATTGGTTCTATGACTCCTTGTTCTAGAAGAGTATCAAGTGCTTTATCAATTTTTGGTCGTAATGCCAGTGGAACAGGTCTTGCTTTAAGACGAATAGGTGGATATTTCGGATCGATAAGCAAAGAGATGGGTTGTCCGTGATATGAACCCAATTCAGGAGTGAATATATTAACATAATCAGTCAGTACTTGTTGAACTAAATCCTGATTTATTTCGTTAACACCGGATAAGGTAATTCCTAAAGGTGCGAACCACTCTTAACCTAGAAGGTTTGATTTGTCTCCGTACGTGACTAAAAGTCGTAGATTTTGCTTAAATCCATTATGCTCAACTGTAGGCCAACATTGACCTTTGAATTCAGTGTGTTGATGTTGGTACTCTCATAGCACAAATGGTACCTTTAAGATTTCCATTCTTATTAAGGTCTTGGAAAGTTTTTTCGGAAATGATGGAATATGCTGATCCGTAATAGGCTTCCATGTTGCATTTGAGTCCATTTATCTGTAGCGTCACAGAGCATTTTCGTGGGGGGTGATTCTTGAGACAATTGATTAATTAAATATTCGGGAGTGGCTGTGTTGACTTCTCCTGTTGTATTATACTGCCTTTGGTTTTTTGTTTGTTCACGTGCACGACACACACGGAATGTATGTCCTAGTTTCGAGCAATGACGACATACGGCGTTTCTATGAGGACAGTTTGAGCGGGAATGTCGGCCTCCGCATCCTTGGCATTCTTTCTGAACGTGCTGAGTGGGAGTACCAACATTTGATGTCGGTAGAAGCACTGTCTCTTTAGTAGACGTTTTCTTCCTTCATCTGAACTTGATAAGAGTTTTTATTCTTAGGTTGTATGTTGCTGATGACCTCGGATGGAGAGGTAGAGAATCGTTCATTTGTACGAATTTCTCTCACTTGAACAACTGCAGTTTCAGCAGATAATGCTTGCTGTTTTGCTTGTGTGAAAGTCAATGTTGATTCAGAAAGTAGCCGTCGTTGTGTTGATTCATCCTTCATTCCGCAGACGAACTGATCTCGTAGGCGTTCGTCGAGAGTAGCGCCAAAATTACATAGATCTGCTAGTTGACGAAGGTCAGTAACAAATGAATGTACTGATTCACCTTCTCTTTGAGTTCGTTTGTGAAATTGGAAACGTTGAAAAATTGTTGATGGTGCTGGGGCATAATGATTTTTTAGAAGAGTTAAGAGTTCTTCAAAAGTTTTTGTTTCAGGCAATGCCGGCGCAACAAGTGATCGAACAACGGCGAGGCCTATTGCAGCTAACAGAGTTGCTCGTTTACGTTCCGGTTCCACGATGTTGTTTGCAGCTCAGAAGTATTTAACTTGCTCAGCATAAATGTTCCATAATTTTGGATTATCGACATCGAAGGGTTGGAGGGTGCCAATAATAGACATGATTGTTTAACAGAGAAGAACTTGCCTTGAGGAGATGAGCAGATGGCTTGGAGTCGTAACGAGCGGGAGAAATTGCGTCTCGTCTTTGTTGCGGAGTTTTTCAATCCAGTTTTATCAAAGTGGTTTCGTTGAACATCTCATTGATTTAGATCCCATCCTCGTCGCCAATTGTTGTGTATTGAGATGAATCAACGTACAAGGTGAGGTAAGTTTTAATTACCATAGGAAATACATAATACATAAGCGGGAGAGAAAAACATAACATGGTGGTTACATGAAGGATGATATCGAGTCTGTGCCAAGAGTATAACCAAAGCCCACTGTATTACTACAAGCCCGCCTAATCAAGCTGCTTTCAATGTTAAAGATAGGAGCAACTTAGAACACAATTTTCCCGCTAGTGGCGCGACTAGACTAGGCTCATGTCCAATGCAATAACATGGTAATAGTAGTAAATTCATGCTGTTATGTCCTTTTTCTTGAATATTTAATGAAAAACATTATTTCTATTTTTATAATTTTATCAGCAAAATGAACAAAGACATTTTATTTTTAAAATAAATCACTTTATTTACAATTTTATGTACATTGGCCTATAATTAAAATGAAAAAATTACATCAATTTAATATTTAAAATGTTTAATGTAAATTTAAAAATTTAATTTTCAAACAGAATTTGCTTTTTGCAAAGTATTTATGAAAAAATTATTAAAGTTTAATTTTTAAAATTATTCTTGCCTTATTGAGTTTTCATCAACAGGAAACAAAAATAAAATAAATTAAAATAAAATAAAATAAAATAAATTGCAAATGTTTCCCAATATTATTCTCAAAACTTAATTTTGTGCGTTTAATTTTGCCAGTATTCAATTAAATTTTGGTTTGCTGAAAGTAATACAGGTAAAAACTCCTTATAACGAACCTGTTTATAATGAAATTTTCGGTAGAACGAATTTTTTTTAAAGTTTGGTTGGCCACACAAGCACCCCATGTTAAATGGTTTCACCTCCTTATTACAAATTCTCTTTATAAGGTATTAAATTTTGGTCCCTTCGAGTTCGTTATAAGGAGTTTTTATCTGTACAGTAGGCCCCCGTTTTATGTCCGCCTCGATTTACGTTCGCCAGCGGACGTCTAAAAATATCCGTTTTATGTCTGCACTCGCCGTTTGCCCGTGCACGAAAATTTGAGGGCGCTGATGCGCAATATAGCTGAAAGTGTTGATGGCATGTACCGGAAAGCGTTGATGGCGTTTTCCTGTAAAACGGTACGGTAAAAACAGAATAAAAAGGCAGAAGTGGGGTGTGAATTCAGATGCTGAGGAAGAGAGAGAGAAGCAGACTACTACTCTTGACAGTTTTTTTCAAGATTTCTTCTCCAAAGAAACAGAAGATTGGATCAAAAGATGGAAGTCATCAGTTCTTCTGATTCTGATGATTAAAAAGTGAAGAAGAAAAAAGAACTAAAAAAATTCTGTAAAAAGTTAAAAAAAAAAAAAAAAGAGAATGAAGGATAAGACAGAGAAAGAGAGAGAAGAGAAGAGAAGAGAAGAGAAGAGAAGAGCAGGACAGAATTTTTTATGAGTCTGTAATAAAAAAAAATTGAATGTACAAACCATGTTAAACTTTGGTGAGTACATATTTTCTGCCTTTTTTAACTATTGGAATAATTTCGGGGAGGGGGTCACTCCTTTCTGTCCGGAACGGAATAAATTTCTTATAATTGGACCCTATGGGAAATCGGATTTCGTTTTACGTCCGCCTTTCCGGAACGGGTGACGACATAAAAGGGGGGCATACTGTAATTATAAATTAAATCAAAAAGTAAGGAATGGAAAAAAACACTTGGATGTGTAAGTGTCTATGGAAATTTTCAAGTTATAAATCCTGTTTTCAAATAGAGATTTTTTTCTTGAAAAATTACTAACAAATAGCCGTAATAAACACAAATATTCCACATAGCCACATGCTATTCACGTACAGGCAATCCTAGGCTACTAGCGCCACGCTCTTCAGCGCGGCGATCCATGGAAACCTTGCGATTGGGCGGGCTTGTAGTAATACAGTGGGCTTTGGTATAACGGTCGCATGACAACAAGGGAAAAAGATTATGTGTGCCGTCTGGTGGCAAGACGATACATTACAATGATCTGTCTGTAATAAACATGTATGCTTACAATTATTATTTTATTCCCATGTATGCAAGCACTAAGTATAATAAGACTTAATAAAGCATTCATAAGAGCACCAAAACATCACCAGAGAAGAAATAAAAATAGATGAAAGCACTGAGGAGCGATACTCGGTGCGAAATTAACGTCAGTTTCCATGACCTCGTACTCGTATGTTGTTCTTCGATTTTGAGCTAGCCGAAGAATGAATGGACAAAAGCACATGGGATACAATTAGTTTTTTCGTCTGATTCTTCAGACGTAGCAAAACTTTGATCCGATTAAACTTTAAATTTCGCCCGGTTTCGATCACTTGTTCAAGTGTATTATTTACTCATGGATGTATACATCTTATCTTTGTTTCGGTGATTATCGACTATAATCCTGAATTCCACAAGGAGAAATATAGACATGAAAATAAGTAATAGAAGGACTCGTTTTTCGAACAAAATTTCGTGAGCTCTATTATTTTGTCATAGATAGTTGCGTTTTCATCTCTTCTCGTGGAGGCCGAGGAGGGGGGGGGGGCCAATCGAAACATCTGCGCTATGCCTTCATATGGTGCTGTAATTTTTAAATTATATCTGAAATATAAAGACTTTTCGGGAGTTGGCAAAAAATTGTACAACCACCAGAAAAAATAAAAAGGGAAAAAAATGTGGATAAAAGTAATAAGAGTCTTTTATTTATTTTATCTTATATCTGAAATGATCGATTTTATTAGTTCGAGGAGCTTTTAAACAACCTGTTTGACTTATGTAGTATCAATTTGTTACTGGATGGTTTAATTATCCATTAAAATAAGCGAAGAAATAGCGGTATCGCTAAACAAGATGGCATTTAGGAGCTATCCAGTTTTCGCGCATGCGCATTGGCAGAGCTGATCTACAAAGGCATGTGTTTCAATGGCATCTGACGTCACACATCGTTTTAGTTTGGGGGCGTGATTTTGCATTTTTAAAGTTAAATTTGATAGTTTTTTTAATACTTTTAAGATTTTTAATGGCTATTTTCATATTCAGCATACCGAAATCTATGTAAAACAGGCCTTCTTTTTAAAAAAGAAATTCCATGCAACTTCCCCATTCAATCTGTGATTGTGAGAGTGATTCAAGGCAATTGTTTTTGGAAGGCTGGGCAGAATATACCATATTATGTGGATCTTTTGATCTGAAAACAGTCAACAAGCAATTACAATATTAGATTAATTCACTTCGTTATTGATCACTAATTTGAAGTTTTGATTGCTCTAAATGAAGTTCAGAATTCAAAATAGAAGAATATAACTAACAATGTATCACAATGAAAGGGCCTATAGAAAGAAATATAATCCGTATACATACACACAGCGGCCAGCCGGAATTTTCTTCAGTGTAACACTTATACTTGCTGAGCAATGTGTATGTTTACAGGAGACCTTGTTTTTTTATGTAGCGGTAAACGAATATTGCTATTTTGACAATGGTACTGAGCCTGCAACACAAAACATCTAATTATAACGGTGTTTAAAAAAATCAATAAGTAAGTTGGCATTTAATGAGTTTTTAATAACTGACAGCATAAGAATGAGACAGAAATTAAGAAAAAAATATATTACCCAAAAGAGATTTTTTTTCTCCAGCAGCCATCTCACTTGGCTTTGTTGCATAAATTCTCCATGTTATTTTTGCTTGATCCAACAACTTTGTAATAAAGAAGTGGACTTCATCAATAACTTTATTTGGCAACCGTATCTTAGCCTGAAATCCATGATCGGTTGATTCAACTGAACATATGTGACAAGTATCCCAATACTCCTCAAGTACCAATTTCTATAAACAAATAGCGGTACGTGTATTTAGAATTTTACATTTACATATACTTTCATAATCCGTTTAACATTATTAATCCTTTTTAAAAACCATTCATTACTTAATAATGAACTACCATTAATGAACTTAATTACTGTATTTAACTTAACATTATTATTAATAAATTATAATATTGCATTATATATTACATCATTAATAATATGAAATAGTTAATAATGTGCTCTACAGTAAATAATATGAAATAGCCATGCTTGCCTTTAAATTTTGAATGGAAGAAAGATCCGCACACTTCAGTAGTATTCCATAAAATTGTAGTTTTCTTATTTGGATGAGGATTCTTAGAATTATTCGCATTCTTCTCCATTGTTAGGTAAATAAGGACTGTAACTAATGTAAAGCAAGTTAACTATGGGTGTGTTCAAGATTGTCAACGACAGTTCAGGTTGATGTCGGCATGAGTTGGCATTAGTCATCAGCTGTTAGTCATGCAGCAGTTGTTAGAGCAAACTGTTCTCATTTGAACTCAAATCACGTGACTAGTTGACAACTGCTTGTGGATCACAGGATTCCATGATCACGTGATTCAAAGGTTGTTTGAAATGTGAAGATTGTTTCTAGAAACTACTACAGAGAGAAGAAACAGGCTGAGTTCGCTTCTTCATTACTTCTTCATATTCATAAATGATTTATTTACAAGAAATATTGTGGATGACGTAGAAGTGTCAAATTAAAAAAATTATAGAAAATGAAGCAATATGGATATTAGAAAAGAAGCGCTGTGATAAATTTGCATTTGCTTTGATTAAAACAATAAATTTATTTACCGTTTTTTAATATTTTTACTGTAGTTTTAACATATGATATTACAGATAAATAATAAATATATATATAAATAAAAATATTTTCAATAGAAAAATATGATCTTAGATAAAAAATCTTTCTATATATATAAAGAAGGATGTGGGTTTGTTTGTGGGGTTGTTTGTTTGTTTTTTATACAAATCTACAGTTTTATTTCGATCTTGATAAAATTTCGCATACATGACCTTCAAAGCATGAGGAAGGTCACTGCCTACCTCAGATTTCGAAAAAATAATTATTGATAAAAAATCGATATTCATAGTTATGGCAGGGCATATTAATGAGAAATATCTCATGACCAACAATGCAAGACAAAGTTTTTGCAACAATAAGTATCAACAATGGTATCACCACGCAATTCACAAACTCTGCACGGACCAACAATATATATCTCATGACCAACAATGCAAATAAAAGTTTGCGCAACAATAGGTATCAACAATGGTGTCAACACGCAATGCACCAACACTATTCAAGGATCAACAATATATGTCTCATGACCAACAATGCAAGGCAAAGTTTGTGCAATATAGAATTCAATGCATAGAATTCCTGTTATTCAGGCTTTTCTTAGAAAAGAGAATTCTTAGTACTTAACAATTTCTTGAAAATCTATAAAAATGATTAGTAACTGGAGATAATGAGTTAGCAGACTATTGAGAAAGAGTGAAAGACGATAGAGGAAGCACTCCTTTAGTTCCGTGCTGTATTGAGCAAATGGTAAGCAAGTAAATAGAAGAATCAACGACCGCTAGACTACACAAAGTGATGAATGGCCAATTTTTGCTTCAAGACATCGAAAGAAGAAAGGAAATTGCAACAACATCAAGTTTACATCTAAAGTAAGATTACGTGAGTAAAAAATTATTTAGACTAGAAGGCATCCTTGGAGAGGACCATCCATTGTGAGCCTTTAAAAAAATTTTTTACGGTAAATCAAGTCCTGGTATATCACCTGGAATGGATTTTTTCAATGAAGAGGTAAATTCCTGTCTTTCGGATTTTTCTTAGAATGGATAGTCCCTTCGCTCTATATTGTAGTCTCCATATTTAACCAATTTGGAGGTTTAATTTAGCTTTTTGAGGTTCTGTTTACCTACAAGCGTAATTATCCCAGGCAACGCCGGGTCCTCTGCTAGTTTTATTATAATTATTAATTTTTTTTTACATATTGCCTGACTTAAACATTTTTTTTCTGTGAAATCGACTTAAAAACTCATGATTCGATAAGATATCTTGAAATTTTGAAAAAAAATAATTCCGTCTTTACGTATGTGACCAATTTTGTGCAGCTAATTCCTCCAGAAACGGAAATACATATTTAACTCTCTTTTATATGCCTTCATAATTAGTTAAGCCTTTTAATAATTTGTTTTCTAAAAATGAACAAATGACTGTAGCATCATACAAGCGATAAATTTATTCAAACAGTCAATTAATTAGACTCCTCTCATTAAGACGAAAAATATTTGTAAATAAATTATTTGGTTCGGAATAACTATTTTTCAGTATACTTAAATATTAAAGAGTTTTTTTTTTATGAACCTAAATTGTTTTCATTTTTTTTCTTTATAATGTGGGAAGCCTGTGCAAATTTAATTTATTTTATTTCTGAGGTGTATGAAATATTGCAAAAATTAAATTATGCGTTAAATTAAAAGGTTTGTTTATTCAGTTGCAATTTATTACTGATGACTATTTACATTTTCATACAAAGCTAAAGCACATTATTATGCTTTATCTTTTAAAGCATACGAACGGCATCTTGTTAGAACAAGTGAGTGAGTGAGCAGCAGGGGGAAAAGTGAGAAGAAAGAACCTTGACTGCTCTGCCCTTGAGTTGGTAGCTGTCACCTCCTCTTCCTACGGTTGAGATAGGTGAGGGTGCAGTTGACGTCGTGGGGCAGTTCATGTTGAATCGGCTGCATTCTTGAACACAATGGGCGGTGTCAATGAATGATTCTTGAACCAGTCGTTGATAGCGTCACACGGCCAGTTGAGATTCTTGAACACGGCCTATACTTACTGGATTTGTTATTAAAGCATTGAACAAGATATCATCGGGGATAGCTGATGGCGGCAAGAGAAAGCAAAAGCAAAACAACATAAGCGCCGCTCATTTCCAAGTCTCATGTCATGCCACTGATTGGTTGAAATTCCGCAGCTGATTTATTCTCCTTGGCTGAGGTCAAAAACCCTCACCGGTGAGAGAATGATGACGTAATTTCTCACTGGGCTAACTGTCTTTTTCTCGGTGAGGACGGTGAGACTAACCGGTTAGGCATAGCA
>JAHWFO010024265.1:5054-15088 GCA_023313115.1 Rhysida immarginata
AAGGTCTTTGAGCGAACTATTCTCAAGAGGTTCAACGACTTCTGCGAGGTAAACAATCTTATTCGTGAAGAACAATTCGGCTTCCGCACAGCTCACTCCTGTCAGCTCCAGGTATGGAGGCCTGCTGCTGATTAGAACGGCCCTCTCAATCTTTTTATGTTTAGTGGTATCGTCTTTCTTGACGTTCAAAAGGCTTTTGATCAAGTCTGGCATGATGGACTCATTTATAAAATGATTACTTGTGGCTTCCCTGATGACCTGATTGCCTTGGTTCGCTCCTTTCAGACAAATAGGACCTTCCGTATTAAGGTTGGTGACTCCTTGTCTGTCCCTTTCGATGTTAATGCTGGTGTTATTGGGGCCTGCCATGATCAATTTCTTTATCCACGACTTTCCTAAGTTTGCAAAGTGCAATCTTTACTTGTTTGCTGACGACGGGTCCATCATGACGTAACACAGTCCACGTCATCAGCCGTGTAGAAAGCTTTACACCAGTATGAGAGTTGGTTCTTTAAGTGGCGCTTACAGTTGAATGTTAATGCCATGCTAATGTAAAGCCATGTTCATCACACGCAAACGCAAAAACCCTCCAAGGCCCCTCATCCTATATGGTAGGAAGCTTGAGTGTGTTGAAAATTATAAGTACCTTGGAGTTGTGATTGATTCCAAGCTCAAATGGAACGACCATGTCCAATATTCGCTTAACACGGCTAAGAAAGCGAAGTTTAGTCTCATCGCGCTACTGGGGCGAAACAGCGCTCTCAGAGTGGACAGCAAACTCTTGTTATACAAGGTAGTGATTCGTGCCATTCTGCTTCACGGTATGCCTGCTTGGGCTTCCATTTGCAAATCGAGATGGAAAGATCTTCAGACCTTCCAAAATGTTACTCTCATGGCTCAACTTGACAGAAGAGTTGCCAACAATATCTCTATCTATGAAGATCTGGGGATGACCCACATTGGTTCCTATGTTCAAACACTTCTCAGGAACATGCTGACCAAGATACCCTGGTTGAAAATACCCTGGTTGCTGATATCCTGGATCACTCACTCACTATCAGGAGTTCCCTCAGGTTTCGAAGACCCCGTCATATCTTGAATGTCAATTTCGAGAACATTAACAAAGCCGAGTTCCCCAACTACTGGATCTGCTACATCCTAGTTTTTCGGATTCTCTATTCGTCAATCCACAATCCGATTCTCATCCCTACCATGAAGGGACTCTTCTCTGGATGACTTAAGAGGTTCATCAAGCTTCTTTCCTACTTCAGTGTACCTTATTTGGTTTACTTTTTGGGCGAGCGTGTAAAGCGAGCTAAAGGCTCCTGGACCACTCGTACTACTTTTCTCTTATAAATATCCGTTCATTATTCCAATTTAAAAATACTTAGTCCAACTTAAAAATATTTCATAATGGGCAATATGAAATAATCCATTTACAACAAAGTCCTAAATGGTCTGAACATAATCAAGTCGTACTCTTCCGAAAACGCTGAGTACACAAGACCTTATAAGAAGACAATCCATGGAAAAAATATCGAAATCGCCGAGATGAAAGATGATTTCTCCATGAATCGTCCTGAAAAGAACTCTTGCTTTGATCCGGAAAATCTTCAAAGAAAACCTCCATTATGAAAAATTCCATAGTATTACAAGCTTTAAAGTTTTCGAGTGGGAACCACTCATCTTCAGAAGCCTTGTAAGGTGGAGTGTGATACAGACAAAAACTTAAAAAATTAAGAAAAAAAAGTGGTCACATGGCATGACATTATGGAAATTAAATTATAAAAACGACAAAATTTCAATATACAGGGTGTCCCATGTAACCTGTACCAGCGAAGGTCTGTGGTCTGGGGACACCAATATCTATCGATTGGATCCCATGTATGTTCCGCGATTTTTTGTAGTTTTCGAGATATGAATTTTTTGTTTTATTTTCAGATTTTTTTTAAATATTGGGCGGTTTTAACTATAACTTTTTCTATGAAGTGATTCTTTGAGATTTTCTTTGTTAGTATTATGGCTAGCATGTGTGTTCGTCTGTAACAACTGTAAACACCAAAATTGTAACTACTACTAGCTCAGATTTTGATCACAAAATTAAAAATTTGTGTTTGAGAGAAATTGTTACTTGATTTCAACTTGAAAAAAAATTACTTAACCCTGACTGAATAACTTCCTGATAATTTTAAAAATTTTATGGGTTCCTTAGCTCTCAAAATAACACAAAAATTTGGTACTTTATATGGCATTTTTACGCGAAAACGGAGTTTAAAGTTGATACAATTGAAAATAGTGAAATTAGGAATGTTAGATACAAAATTGTAAAATAACGTATTTAAATTCAAATCATAATTATTTTTTCACATTGTGCTAAATTAAAAAACAGAAATAATCTTAAGAAATCATATATTTATTACGGTTTTCACAATAAATGTTCAAAGTGCCTGCCACCTGCCGCAATGCACAGACGGCACCGATGCAAAAAATTACTGCGCAAATCTCGGAAGGCTTGGCTTTTTTGTCGTATTATTTCTTGACTTCATTTAATTTAGTTTTTAACTCCTCCAAACTCGAGAATTCGTGATGGTACACCAATTCCTTATATCATCCCCAGATAAAACAAGTTAAGAGGAAAAAGGTTTTATCAAACCAAGCTTTCATAATGTTTTATTTAGTGGCAACAATACAGCTTAATTTTGCAACAATAAACAATAGATACATTTACTCTCGCCATAACGAAATGTCCAATTGTTACAACAATCAATTCGTAGTAATGAGTTAGTACCATTAGAACACGAACCAATGAACCGATTTGAAAATTTTTTTCTTTATTATAAATTGTCATCGATTCTGCATAAGTGTGTCAAATTGCAGCTCCCTAGCTTGTCGGAAAGTTGGTTTAATATTGATTACAAGATTTGACCTAAACAAACTAACACAGCAAAGTTAATAAAAGCTTTTAAAAATCTATGGGGTTCAGGTCAGGGGACCCTGGAGGCCAGGCGATTGGTGTACACAGGTGGCCAAAAGTTTTGACCAACCAGCAGTGTCAAGAAAAAGTGAAGTTTTACGAAAACTGTTTTACACCTACAACTCTAAGTAAATATGAAACAATATTGAGGGAAGAAAAAAAATTATTTCTGCGTTGTTGGTTTCTTATTATCTAAAATCATAATAAGACTGGCCAAAATTTGGACCACATTTGTATAACAAAGAGAGGAAAAAAGTATTACATCATTAACTAATGAATTAGTTTGATATTTGAGATCATTTTGACTCTACAATATTTGACAAACAACCTGAAATAGAATTAAATAAGCTTTTAATAACATTTGGCTTAACAGCTTTCTGAATGGCTGCTATTTAGTTGTTATCAAGATTTGTACTGAGTGTTTTGGTAAATTTTTTGTTCCGTGAGATGCCACACATTCTCAATAATATTGAGATCTCGATTTCGAGCAGTCCAAGCAAAAGTGGAAATGTTGTTGCTCTCAACTCACAACTCGTGCAGTATAGATTGCGGGACTGTCCTGCTGCTAAATCCATGGTTTTTGCTTAAACTAGACATTGCACAAAGGGATGAACACATTGTGAAGATCATCTTCATATTAAGCTGTTGTGCAATGTCCATCTAGAATGTGAATATTCAACTTTCCATTGCTTTCAATGGCACCCAGAATCATCACTCCACTATCACCCATTTGCCGCTTAATTCGCAGTGGGGCAAGTGTTTCTTTACCACGATGCTCTTCATAAGAAGCTATATTATAAAGACCATCCAAACTGATTGGTTTTTTGTCAGAAAACACAACCAATTGGAAGTCTGTGTTTTCACGCAGATGTGTCTTAGCAAACTTCAGTCTCTCCTGCATGTGTTTCTGTGTTAGTGGCAACTTTTTGTGTATAATTTCATAGGCAAACTTCTCAGCACGTAGTTCGCTGCGAATTGTTCTTCTTGAGGCAGCAAGTTGCAGATTAAGTTTGACTTGCTTGGTGTTGACTACATGCCTAGGTGTAATATCATGTCTAACATGTCTCTTAATTCTTGATTTGTCTCTTCACATCAGTGCACAAGGTCGTCCTATTTCCATCCTATTTTCCAATGATCATTTTTAACAATTCTGATAAAGATTTGTAGCTCACACAGGAGATTTCAGCAACTTTTTTGAAGTTTGTAAATTGCTTGTTAAAATTTCTAATTCGCTCTCGTTGCCTTCAGTTAACATTGTACAATACATAATATGGTTTTAGTGCTCACCACACAACACGATGACTTGTAATTTACAAATTATTTGCATGTTTGTGATGTTGGTCCAAACTTTTGGCCAGTCTTATTTTGATGTAAGGTAATAAAAAAAGCAACGACGCAGAAATAAATTTGTTTCTTCCCTGAATATTGTTTCATATTTACTTAGAGTTGTAGGTGTAAAATATTTTTAGTATAAATTCATTTTTTCTTGATTTTGCTGGTTGGTCCAAAGTTTTGGCCACCAGTGTATTACGACCAAACCACCTCTCTGGAAAATGCTCGTTCAAATGGCCTCTAACCTCCCTTGCAAAGTGTTGCAATATCATGTTCTGGCGTGTTGATAATAGGGTACTTTAAACTCCGTTTTCGCGTAAAAATGCCGTATAAAGTACCAACTTTTTTGTGTTATTTTGAGAGATAAGTAACCAATAAAGTTTTTAAAATTGTCAGTAAGTTATTCAGTCAGGGTTAAATAATTTTATTTTCAAGTTGAAATCAAGTAACAATTTCTCTCAAACAGAATTTTAATTTTGTGATCAAAATCTGAGCTAGTAGTAGTTAGAATTTTGGTGTTTAGTGTTGTTACAGACGAACACACATGCTAGCCATAATGCTAACAAAGAAACTCTCAACGAATCACTTCACAGAAAAAGTTATAGCTAAAATCGTCCAAAATTTAAAAAAATCTTAAAATAAAAAAAAAAAATTCACATCTCGAAAACTACAAAAAATCGCGGAACATACATGGGGTCCAATCCATAGGTATTGGTGTCCCCAGACCACAGTCCTTCGCTGGTACAGGTTATATGGGACTCCCTGTATACAATTCGATACAATTGCGTTGGAGGAATTTTTTTTTATTTACAATCAATTTTTGTAAATAAATTGAATGCGGAGAATTGATAATCTAGAAAAGATTTCCCCAACGTAATTGTATTGAATTGTGCATATTTGATTTTCATTTTTGTCCGCCCGGCTATTTTATCTTTCCACACACTTGATAAAATTTTCTGGGGAGAACACTGGGTTAGATTCAATATCGTACATCAATTGCATCTATTTAATTCATATACAGGGTGAGTCAAAAATCTGTTACCCCCTTCCTATCTTAGATACCAATATAGTTACGCAAATTCCAATATAGGGAATGAATAGGAACTTGACGGTGGTCTATTTGATGGAGCACCTTTCATCATCTCAAATATGCAAATTAGGACACATCCAAATTCTATCTCGAAAACTGTAAGAGATACAAAAAAATTCCAATTGCATATTTGTTCAACAGCAAATACCAAACAAAACAAAAATAAAATTCATCAAAATCCGATGAATTCAAGCAAAGACAGAACAGGCCGCCCGCGCCCCCCCCGGGAAACGAGAATGGATCGTTCGTGGGAGTAGCGCGAGGCGCGAGACGAAGCCATGAGGAGAAGAGGGGAGCGTGACTGAAAAGAGAAGAGATTTTGCTGTCGATTGATACGGAGGAACGGGCGAGAGCTGAAGGCACGAGGTTTCGTGCTATTTCGACGCTTTGTGACGAAGTCACAGAAGAGAGGAATGCCTCTCGGGCAGATATGAATTGCAGGAGATTCTCCAAACGTTACAGGGCGAAATCTGGGCATGAAATTAATAATCTATGTTTTTTTAATTCAAGCGAGCGTCGCAGGCAAGCCTAGCAACCGTCTCGAGAAGGAGAGGAACCCCGTCAGAGGATCTGTTCGGAGATTTGACTTCCTGCTGTCATAGAGCTGACTGAGCCCGTTGTATCTAAAAATCCCGGTAATGACTTTCTGACTCACTTTATTATTATGGACATTTAAGTATTTTTGAGCGGTTTACAGCTGTCTCATTTGACCTGCTGTCTTATTGCGTTATCGCGAGATAGCCAGAAAATTGTTGATGAACTAAAGTTGATGGCATGCAATGTGCCAGTATGAGGAATTTTTCCGTATAGTTTAAAAGCATTTGCAGACACCGGGGTAGGTGGTTTTGTGCTAGCTGAACAGTGCGAAAAGAAAAGTAATTGCATTCTCCGTATGTTTTGACCGGCTATCAAGGAAGTTATAATGCCGCGTTATTTTTAGTGTGTGTGTGCTTCAAAGATGATTGTGTGTTTTAGTGGTCCGAGTTAAGGAGGCCACGATAATTTATCTGCAGTGTATTATTTATCTTATTTCGACCTCGTTGATAAGCTAATAGCGAAGTGGAGCTTTACAGGCAGTTATTGAGCTGCGTAAGTGCAGTCATTAGTGTTATTGTTTGCCAATAAGGAGGCCGCACAGGAATTAATTGATATCGGGATAAATCTGCCATTTTTTAGGTTAAATCCATGATCAAATCCATAAAAATTGGTACGAGGGTTGTTCCGAACGTAAGTTTCGTCATTTTTTTTCAAATGGAAACTTTATTACCAAAAAAAATACAGGATGGCATCATGAACTATACATTACTTTTCGACATAGTCGCCACTGACATTGAGACAATTGTCATAGCGTGCAATCAGTTTGAAGAAAGAGTAACAGCAGACAGGGGTGCCCGAGGCTATTGGAGTACAAATTTTGATTACAGGCGTATGTTTACTGACAACGTGGTCGCATCCCAGTTCACCAGTGAGGAAAAAATTCAGTGTCACCCTCCGCAGCATTACAGGGTCGGGACACATTAATATGATCACCTCTCCTCGAACATGTTGGAATGCCCCATGGTATGCAGATGAAAAATCATTGCATATGATTAAAAGGTGACAACAGCAGACGTGTAGTAGCATCCGTTAACACAGCAAATGTCGCCGTCATGGGCAGAGCAAATGACCTGTCGGACCTCGAAAAGGGGATGATCATTGGCTATCGGGCCATGGGGGGGCAGCATTTCAGAAACTGCCACCTTTGTGAACTGCTCTAGGGCTGCCGTTGTGAAGGTGTACCGCGACTGGACGAACCAGACAGTTTCGACCAACCGAACAGGTAACTGTGGGGCCCCACGGGCCATCGATCCTAGAGGCGAGCGTCGGTTACGACGTCTGGCCAAGATCAATCGGCGCGCCACTGTTGAGCAACTGACACAGCAAATGAACAGTGGGGCCACTAGGCGTGTCAGCACCAAGACAGTACAACGATCCCTCTTAAGGTCTGACGTACAACGATCCCGACCAAACGCTTCCAATTCGCATGGACTATCGCCATTGGACCTCGGCCGAGTGGCAAAGGGTTGCTTTCTCTGACGAGTCGCGGTTTCTGGTGAACAGAGTGGACGGACGATGGAGAATTCGCTGGGAAGCATCTGCGAACAGGCATCCCAACACCATCGTTGGCAGATGACAGGCTGGTGGGGGAGGTGCGACTGTTTGAGGGATGTTTTCGTGGTATTACCTGAGTCCACTGATACCGCTGAAGGGTACACTGAATGCTGTTCGTTACCTGATGATCGTCGTAGACCAGGTACACCCCTTCATGTCGACAGTGTTTCCTCAGGGTGATGGCACTTTTCAACAGGACAGTGCTTCCTGCCATACTGCCAAAATTGTCCACGACTGGTTCGAGGAGCATCAGGATGAATTCAAGCTGCTCCTATGGCCACCAAACTCCCCAGACCTCGAGCCCATTGAATATTTGTGGGACCATCTCGATCGCCATGTCCGCAAGCTGGACCCTCCATCATGTATTAATTCCCCTGGATTAATTTCTTTTTAATAAACGTATAAATGTATTTCTGCTTCACTGCTATATCTCCTCCTTGGAATGTTTACAAGATTTACTTATTTTTTAATCACTTCGCATTCTTCAATTTAGGATTTTTTGTAATTCTAAATTTCTCTTTCTTTTTTGAATAATTAGCTTGTATGCATTTGTATATATGATATACGTTTGCACACACGTAACTTTTATGCCTTAATAATCTATTCTTCTTTGTATTCCAACAGTTATTTATTATCGCGCTTTGAAAGCGCTACTATATTTTACATTTCTTTGCTGAGGACTATATTACTTGTGATTTCTACAATGAAAATCATTTTTTATGCCATAATGTATAATTAAATTCATAATACAGCTCATTACTGTATCCAATAAATTTTATTTGACCAAATTATTCCGAACCACGTTTCGTTTTCTTAATTCTGGGCGTTGCCCCCCTCACCCTCTGAACAGATTATTGTAACAAAATTACTTTCTATAGCACTCCCTTGCGAGCGAGGGAGGGGGAAACATTGAATATTAAATAGGAACACCTATTTTTAATGATATTTGGGATTGTACCCAACATTTGAAAATGTTTTGTTCCTGGTGTTTTTTCAATTGATCCAACCGTTTAGGAGATACAGTCATTGAAAGTGTGAACCTTTAAAGTTTTGAACCTTTTTTTTCGATTAAGACAAAGCGATAGAGAAAGGGCTTAGAGAGCTTCCTATTTTACTTTTGATTGTCTTTAATAATCCGTAGTTGAATTTCTAAAGTCCAAAAAGTTTTCATGCACATTAAATATAGGGGGTTTCTATTAAGATTTCATAGCTGCCATCTCTCCGACTCTCAGGGGCTGGGGAAAGGTGGGGGGGGGGGTAGAGTTTTGTATCATGGGATAGATTTTTGGAAAGTACTAACCGTGTTTTTTCTTTTTTCGATCCGATGTGTATTTCTCCAAATATTCCATTGTCCCGATCTTTTTATTTTACACCTAGTATACAGGGTGATTCTGAAAAAGTGTGTATAACTGTAAGCAATGACAGAGGTGACCAGAATGAACATTTTCTTTTAATACAATTTGTGTCCGAATGTGAACCATGTGAACCACGGACTCGTTAGAGTTTTATTATATGTATAGAAGATTAAATAACAATGACGGAGTATTGTCTTGCCACAACAATCCCTGGCTTCGGACGGATTGTTGTAACTTTCTTTGTTGGTTTCGGACGGCCATTCGGACGGATCGACAAATAAGAGAATTAGTATATTAGATATCCGCTTCTATTGCTACGCGTGCACTGGCAGAAATAACCTACTTATTTAAGTTCTTGATCTTTAATATCCAGGTTATCTGTCGGTGTCCATCACAAAAGATCCCAGTTATAAAGAAAACCTGGTTATTTAACCTAAATAAAAAAAGTTAGATAAAAATATCTTAGTTATGACGTCATAACTGACAAGGGGAGGACCAGGTCTGTTAAGCTTGGATTTAACTGAAACTTAAATATGTTGTTACGCACCCCTCCCACTATTATATGGCATAGTAACTCATGCTAATGGGCATTAGTTAAAGAGATAATCATTTAAAGTTAGTTATGTAGGTTATTGATGTATATTTACAAAATTCAGAGATAATGACATTCAAGCAGTCGAGGTGGTCATGTGGGTAAGTCGAGAGATTCTACTGCTAAAGGTTCCGGGATCAAATTTTGCTTCTTTATCTATTTCATTTAATTTTATTTTTTTAAACCATGTTTTTGAACAAATTATATATGAAACTAATTTTAATTATTAAAAATATATTTTTATAATTTTTTGCATATTATATTTCATTTGAGGAAGGTAACAAAATATTTATTTTTAATAAGTTACTAGTGGTAAATAGGCCATCCCGTATGGATATTTATGTCTAAGCATAATCATTCGTTTTTTCGTCAATAATCAGCAAGTTATGAGCATTGTTATGTGCAAAACCAACGGCTACAACAATCGTATTCAAAATTTACCACGCGAAACTCATTTTCATGCAACAATTCATGCAACAATGCGTTTTTTGCGGAGGAAAAAAAAATAAATTTTTTAGTAATAGTAATTATCTATATATA
>JAHWFO010024268.1:5462-17912 GCA_023313115.1 Rhysida immarginata
TAGAAGAATCGGCGACCGCTAGACTACACAAAGTGATGAATGGCCAAGTTTTGCTTCAAGACATCAAGAGAAAAATGTTAATTGCAACAACATCAAATGTCCATCTAAAGTAAGATTACGTGAGTAAGAAGTTATTTAGACTAGCAGTTGCTTCATCAGTGGAGAGGTCCATCCATTGTGAGCCTTTAAAATTTTTTTCTCGAAATTTCTTTAAGAATTTTTACTGTATTAATTATAAACGTTTTAAAATGTTTATTTTTTAATATATTGCAATATTTAATCCAAAAAAAATCCGAGCCACCCAGGGGTTATCACCTAGGTTATTTGGTAGCACATCAGATCCAAACTGAGATGTTGATAATGTGACGATTGAACGTTCGTTTCCAAGAATTATTAATAATGAGCATAAAATGATGATGCAGTGACAGAACATTAATAAGGCAGCGTCTATTGATGAGAGCAAGAGCTTCTACGTTAAGCAATGTAACAATGCATAGACTTCCTGTTATTCAGTCTTTTCTTAGAAATGAGACTTCTTAGTACTTTCTTGAAAATCTTTAGAAATGTTAAGTAACTGGAGATAATGGAGAGTTAGCAGACAATTGAGAAAGATTGGAAAGATGACAGAGGACGGTGACCGTTAGATTGCACAAAGTAATGAATGGCCCAGTTTTGCTTCAAGACATCGAGAGAAGAGTGAGAATTGCAACAACATCAAGTGTACATCTAAAGTAAGATTACGTGAGTAACAAATTTATATTAGCAGTAGCATCCTTGGAGAGGTCCATCCATTGTGAGCCTTTAAAAATTTTTTTCGAATTTTCATTAAGAATTTTTACTGCATTAATTGTAAGACTTTTCATGTGTTTATTAGGAGCTTTAGCATAAAAGCTACTTATAAGAATGCGCTCTTGGTCTGTACGTTTATCCGGCCGTCCGCCGTTTGCACGATAACTTGAAAACGAATTAACTTTTTCAAATTCTGTTTTCAGATATATGACCATCAAAGTCTTAGCTCGGCCGTATCAACTTTTCAGAATTTTTTGTGGAACCCTTCAAGTCGAATTCACGTGCTAAAACAGTGAATGTAAAGAATACAAAGATAATGGCATGTCATATAACAATCGATTTGTCAAGAAGGAATAAATTGTTACTTTCTGTTCATTTTTTAAGCATTACTGATATCGGCGCGCGCACGTGAAATTACTTTGTCGACGCACGATTGTTCAAGGGCTCATAATCTATAGTATTACGTATGTAGCCGAAGAATGGAGCTACGTATTGGTTTTATAATGTCTTAACTGTGTACACCTTCATAATTTCTACATTTTTTGAGGTAGAAAGTTGAAATTCCGAATGTATCTTCCTATGGTCATGCCCATCTGTACTGCTTAATTTGGTTTTGATTGGTACTCTGGGGTAGGAGTTACGTGGGTGGGATTCAGGGATGGCAACATATCTGTATGCTATTTAGGTACGTAAAGGCGTGAAATTCTGTATCCAAATTCCTCTAGGCAAAATCTACAGTACTATGAAGTTTACGCCCAATTGTTCGAGGGCGGTCGGATTTGCGGGAGTGGCAGTCACTGGGTCCTTAGAACTATGGCAACATATAGCATGTTATATATCATACGTTCAGAAATGATGAAAAAGGTAAGAAGTTACCAGGATTTTTACATGTTATACATATTACGTTCGAGAAAATCAATTTTCTTGATTAAAAAACTTGGGAAGAGGTAAAAAGTGCAGATAAAGGGGTAAAAATAGATGACCACAGGATCTGCCACTTGCCTTCCCCTACTCGGGGGGGGGGGAAGGGGTTTAATTTCTTTTTAATAAATGTATAAATGTATTTCTTCTTCACTGCTAACGCTCCTCCTTGGAATGTTTACAAGAATTTATTTTTTAAGATATTGCAAAATTTAATCCTAAAAAAAAAGTCCGAGCAACGCCGGGATTTCGACCCAGCGTATTTGATAGCACATGAGGTCCAAACATTTAATAAAAATACATTTTGACTATATTCAGTTGAAATGTGTATATTTTGGAAACTGAGATGCTAATAATGCGATGATTGAACGTTCCTTTCCAAGAATTATTAATAATGAGCATAAAATGATAATGCATTGACAGAACATTAATAAGGCAGCGTATATTGTTGAGGCAAAAGAGTCACGTGTCTCCCTTGAGCTCCCTATCAAACGTCCAGACGACTGGCAAAAATTTATGTGTCTGGAAAGGAAAGAGAAAGAACGAGTATTGGTCAGAGAAAGTCTACGGCTAAAACAGATAAAACTATACAGGCATTGGAAACATCTGAACACCGGGAGTTTCGAATGAAGCAATGGGGTATAAGAGCTTCTACGTTAAGTTGGGTGATGCTCCGCAGTCGTCAGGCCAGTCAAGAAGAGTTTAGATAAAGTCCCGTTATATCACCTAGAATTCCTGTTTTTCGAATTTTTCGTAGAATGGATATTCCCTTTGCTCTGTGTTGTATTGATTGAGTTATTATTTAACTAAATGGGAGATATAATTTGATTTTTTTGAGATTGTTATCTTAACCTACATGTATAATATTCCGCGGCAACGCCGCGCACCTCTGCTTGTCTTCTATATAAGGTGCGTTCCATAATGATAGAACGACAATCGTTTGTTTTTTTTATTTCGTTTGTTTTTTGTTTCTGACAATCGTCAATCTTATTTCCTTTTTTGTATAATATGGAAGACCGCTTGGGTTGGTTAGGCTTCTTGACTACCTCTATTTCATTTGGAGTTTATTCTGGTTGGATGAGCTTTGTGAAAGCGCTGCTTTCGTCCCATCCTAACAAATGTACACTTCACTGTTCGATTGTCGATTGTCGATTGATAGAACGACCCCTGATTAGTGCTGTAACGATAGTAAAGTTAAAAAATTAGAGGGAACAAATTTTTATGAGAATGTCCGTTGATTATAATGAGCAATAGTCGAAAAATAAATAATAAAAAACATCGCATTGTTGCACACAGGGGAAAATAACGTTTTTGCACTGTCCCAAAAGGATAGAACCACTCGTCAAAAATGTAAAAAACAGAACAAATAACATAGTGTAATTATTTTATTTCATGGTCTAATATCCAATAAAGCCACCGTGCTTGGAAATCACCTTAAATACGCTGTTGTTCATTGATTCAATCAAATTATGCAACTGATCATCTTGGATTTCTTGCCATGATTGTACAATCTGACATTTCAAAGCTTCAACACTGCTGAATTTACGACCATCGTGGTACACTTTCCTTTCAAACATTCTTCATTAGATTGAAGTCCGGGGACCAAGCTGGCCAATCCATAACACTGATGCCGTTTGATAAAAACCACTCCCACGTTTATATAGCATTGTGGATAGGGGCATTTTCTTGTTGGACCTCCCAATTTCTCAGGAAATGGCAGTAGGTAAGTATCCAGCCTCGCTTGGTAATCTGCTGCTTTCAGTCTGGCAGACACA
Source organism: Rhysida immarginata (assembly GCA_023313115.1). NCBI lineage: Eukaryota > Metazoa > Arthropoda > Chilopoda > Scolopendromorpha > Scolopendridae > Rhysida > Rhysida immarginata. The sequence goes on from JAHWFO010024268.1 coordinate 8,948, forward strand.
ATTGCCAAGTTGGTTTTTCCACCCCAGCCAAAACTTCCCCACATCATCACACTGCCACCACCTTGTTGTCTCTTACACATGAAACGTTCTTCCTTTCTTAAATCATGCCATTAAGATGTCCATCCATCTACCCCATCCAGATTAAACTTTTTCTCATCACTCCACACAATATTTCTCCATTGCTTGACCCAGCTCATGTGATATTTTGCCCAATAAATTCGCTATTCTTTGTGACGGTTGTTCAGTTGTGGTGCGGTTTCATGTTATTTTAAGTGTCCGGAGGCTTTTACAACCCTATGAATAGTCTATTAGATACTGATATGTCTGGAAAAGAAACGACTGCTCGTAGAATTGCTCATTGTTGTGATAACCTGTCTTTTCTGCTGTTGAGACAAAACTTGCGGTCTACCAGTATTAGGCTTTTTCTCACCATATTTTTCACCAAACTTGACGAAATTCACAATGACGTGATAAGAACGCTTTAGTTGACGGCGTCCTGCTCTGAACGATTGTTTGGCATGGTACAATTCTGTAATTTGCCCTTTCTCGAATTCAGTCCAATCGTTATCACCTCCCATTTTAAAAGTGACAGAGCAAACTGATCTGCAGCAATAACAAGTGTTCAAATGATTCAGAGGAACTTTATTGTGATCTGCATATAAGTAAGTTTGACTCTTTAGCAGTTTAGACGAGTTTATCACTTGAGATCAGGGGTGTTCTATCCTTTTGGGACAGTGCAAAAACGATTATTCCCCTGTGCCCAACAATGCGACGTTTTTTATTATTTATTTTTTGACTATTGTCCATTATAATCAACGGACATTCTCACAAAAATTTGTTCCTTTTAGTTTTTTAATTGTACTAACGTTAACAGCACTAATCAAGGGTGGTTCTATCATTATTATGGCACGCACCTTATATAAAGAAAGATGTTTGTGGGTGGGTGGGTTTGTTGTTTCTTATCCAAATCTCCAGTTTTATTCCAAACTTGATGAAGATTTGCATACTTGACCTTCAAAGCATGGGAAAGCTCAGTGTTTACCTCAGATTTAGAAAAACATTATAATTATTGCTAAAAAATCATTGTTCATGGTTATGGCAAAGCATATTAATAAGAAATATTTCATGATCAAAAATGCAAGGCAAAGTTTGTGCAACAATGCTTATCAACAATGGTATCAACATGCAATTCACAAACACTCTGAACAACAATATATATCTCATCACCTACAATGCAAGGAAAACTTTGTGCAACAATCGGTATCAACAATGGTGTCAACACGCAATGCACCAACACTATCAAGGATCAACAATATACAGGGTCGGGACACATTAATATGACCACCTGCTAGTAATCGGAATATTCACCTTTGGCGGCAAGCACAGCAACTAGTCGATGTGGCAGAGAATCAGTAAGTCCTCGGAAGGTGGTTGCAGGTATCTGGGACCATTCGGCGATCAGTGCGTCCCATAATTCCATCACCGTGCTTGGTGGAGGGTCCAGCTTGCGGACATGGCGATCGAGATTGTGCCACAAATGTTCAATGGGGTTGAGGTCCAGTGAGTTTGGTGACAATGGGAGTAGCTTGAATTCGTCCTCATGCTCCTCGAACCAGCCGTGAACAATTTGGGTAGTATGGCAGGGAGAATTGTCCCGTTAAAAGGTGCAATCACCATGTTGCGACGAGCGTCAGGTAACGAACAGCATTCAGTGTCCTCTCCAACGGTATCAGTTGACTCAGACTATACCAAGAAAACATCCCCCAAACAGTCACACATCCCCCACCAGCCTGTCTTCTGCTAACGATGATGTCGGGATGCCTGTGCTGTATTTAATCTCAGCGTTTATATGTGTTTATTTATTATATATTGCAAAATTTAATCAAATAAACAAAGAGTCAGAGCCATACCGGTGATAACCTAGCTAATTTGGTAGCATAGATGATCCAAACATTTCATAAAAATACATTTTGACTATATTTTATGGGAATTTATATAATTTGGAAACTGAGATGCTAATATTGCGATGATTGAACGTTCGTTTCCAAGAATTATTAATATAGAGCATACAATGATGATGCAGTGACAGAACATTAATAAGGCAGCGTCTATTGATGAGGTAAAGGAGTCACGCGTGTCTCCCTTGAGCTCCCTATCAAACGTCCAGGCGACTGGCAAAAATTTTTGTTTCTGGAAAGTGAAGAGATAGAACGAGTATTGGTCAGAGAAATTCTGTAATTAAAACAGAAAAAGCTATACGGGCATTTGAAACATCTGAACAATGGGAGTTTCGAATAGAGCAAGAGGAACTTGAGTATAAGGTATCTATTGATGCTCCGCATTGGTGAGGCAAGTCAAGAAGATATAGATAAAGTCCCGGTATATCACCTAGAATTCCGGTTTTTCGTATTTTTCGTAGAATAGATGGAGTTATAGTTTAATTGTTTGAGATTTTTCTGTTTACCTACAAGTATGATTATCCCGGGCAACACCAGGTACCTCTGCTAGTATCTTAAAAATACACACATGAAAACTCTTAGAATTAATACAGTAAAAATCCTCAATGAAAATTCGAAATGTTTTTTTAAAGTCTCACAATGGATGGTCCTCTCCAAGGATACCAATGCTAATCTAAATAATTTCTTACTCACGTGATCTTACTTTAGATGTATACTTGATGTTGTTGCAATTCCCACTCTTCTCTCGATGTCTTGAAGCAAAACTTGGCCATTCATTACTTTAAGTAGTTTAGTGATTGCCGTTTCTTCTATTTACTTGGTTACCATTTGCTCAATACAGCACGGAGCTAAATGAGTGCTTCCTGTATCGTCTTTCACTCTTTCTCAATAGTCCAATCATTATCTCCAGTTACTGATCATTTTCAAAGATTTTCAAGAAAATGTTAAGTACTAAGAACCCTCTTTTCTAAGAATAGCCTGAATAACAGGAATTCTATACATTGTTACAAATTGAAACTTATCTATATTGCACGAACTTTGCCGTGCATTGTGGGTCATGAGATATATATTGTTGATCCTTGCATGGTGTTGGTGCAGTAGGTGTTGATACCATTGTTGATAAGCATAGTTGCACAAACTTTGCCTTGCATTGTTGGTCACGAGATATTTCTCATTAATATGCATTGCCATAACCATGAATATCGATTTTTTATCATTAATTATTATTTTTTGAAATCTGAGGTAGACAGTGACCTTCCTCATGCTTTGAAGGCCAATTATGCAAAATTTCATCAAGATCGGCATAAAACTGTAGATTTGTATAAGAAAGAAACAAACAAACAAACAAACCCACAAATCCACAAACAAACATCCTTCTTTATGAGAAGCGGGAAATGACTGTGGATAACGACTTAATAAAACGACTTAATAGGTCTCGTCATCTCCTTTATTATCCTTCTTTATATATATAGTTATTGTTTACAGACCTAAAATATGGAAAATTGGAACTTGAAGAAGAAGAAGCATTTGATGTCGAAGACGATCAGGAAACATGTCTTGAAGCAGAAGAAAACGAAGAAAATGATCCATTGTATGATCCAGACGAAGATTACATACCTCATTGAAGAAAAGGAATTGCTGGAACTTATTCTGATAAAAAAAATCATCAAATTTATAATTATTATTGTTATCTGAAGATGAAAGATGCTGGCAAAGAAATATCGAAAAAAAACAAAATAATATTTTCGTTTAGAAACAGAAGCTAAAATGTATGCAGTGATTGTTTATCTTAAACGTGATGGAAGTGGCATGACAAGTATAAGAAGATTCACGAATACGTAAAGGAGCAATTTCTGGTTAGTCGTTCGAAATGTGTTATTGTTAAAATACCACTGATACAAAAATGGATCCAAGATTCTGTCGTTCTTTACAAGGTGTCTAGACAATGTGCCAGTGCATCGTTTTTTGTTAGAATGAAGAAGAAGCTACATATTACTATTCGTAAAATCACCAGATTTGTGACAAAGTCACAAATTATTGACAATCCACAGATAATTCAAAATGCAGAACAGTTTATCACAAATGTAAATTCAAAAAGAATAGAAAAAATATACCAGATAATATGGTTTTTGACACTGATCAAAGTGGATTCAATTATGAAGTGGTATCACCTGCAACTTATGTCATTACTGGCCCAAAAACTGTCCAAGGAAATTTTTGGAGTAAGTTTTTCCTAAAACTTGTATTCAAACTTGCATTGACTGATTCCTATTCTATTCAGGTTCATCTATCAAAATCTGGTTACTTAGGAGTAAGTTTTATATTTGTTTCCAAGAAACAACCGGAAATAAGTTTGGACCAGAAGTTGAAAACTATGGTAATGTGGTGTTCAGATATTCAAAGTCTGGAAAGTTAACCAAAAATCACGTAGTATCATGGTTCCAAAAATCTTTTGATCCAGATTTTGAATCTAATTTTGTATTGATCGTGAACAGTTGGGGAGGACATTCGGATGCACAAAAACTAGTCACTGATGAAAAAAATTTGGATGTTTTGGTAATGCCTAAGTCAATATCATTAATACAACCGCTTGACGTATTTTTCTTTAGGCAATACAAAATTTTGGTTAGAAGAATAAATGAAATTGTGCAAATTATGTATTTAAATTCATCACACACAACAAAACCACATGATTGTCTATTCATTATCAAAATGCATTCACTTGTGTGCAATCAGCTTCAAGCTCCAGGATATCGTCCAATGCTTTTATTCGCTTGGAGAGCTAGCGGTTATGATGATAACTGCGATGACGTGCCTGCAGCATTCAAATCATTAATCAAATTAACTCTTACAAATTTTCATCCGAAAAATGCAATCTTTGTTTTGGAATCGCATTCATCCGCTGTGCTTTTTGTAATGAAGTGTTTTGTTTTTAACATTTTATGGGTGATAATTATTATCATTATCACACATTATTCAAAACTAGCAGAGGTACCCGGCGTTGCCCTGGTTAATTACACATGTAGGTAAAGAGATAGATCTCAAAAATTTAAATAATAACTCCCAACTGGTTAAATAATAACTCAATCAATACAACACAAAGCAAAGGGACTATCCATTCTACGAAAAATACGAAAAACAGGAAGTTCAGGTGATATTCCAACACAAAAACCTCATTTTATTGAATGACAGATTCAGTTCATGCAGATGCCGGGTAATGGTTGAAAAGTGAACTCATCTAAACTCTTCTTGACTTGCCTCTTTACTGCGGAGCATCAGCAGATACTTTAGACTCAAGTTTTTCTTGACCTTGACGTAGAAGCTCTTATACCCTGTTGATCTATTCGAAACTTCCGTTGTTCAGATGTTTCAAACGCCCGTATAGCTTTTTCTGTTTTAGTTGCAGAGTTTCCTGACCAATACTATTTTTTCTCTTTCTTTTCCAGACACATAACTTTTTGCCAGTCGTCTGGGCGTTTGATAGGGAGCTCAACGGAGACACGCGTGATTCTATGCCTAATCAATAGACGCTGCCTTATTAACGTTCTGTCAATGCGTCATCACTTTATGCTCATTATCAAATTTCTTGGAAACGAGCGTTCAGTCATCGCATTAGCAGCATTTCAGTTTCCAAAATATACACTTTCCCACAGAATATAGTCAAAATATATTTTTAGGAAATGTTTGGATCTGCTTTGCTACCAAATAAGCTAGGTGATAACCCCAGCGTGGCTCGGACTTTGTTTTTTGGAATAAATTTTGAAATATCTTAAAAAGAAACACATGAAAATGCTTAAAATTATTACAGTAAAAATTCTTTTTAAAAATTTGAAAAAATTTTTTTTAAAGGCTCACAATGGATAGACCTCTCGAAAGATGCCACTGCTAGTCTAAATAATTTCTTACTCACGTAATCTTACTTTAGATGTGCGCTTGATGTCGTTGCAATTCCCTTTCTTCTCTCGATGTCTTGAATCAAAACTTGGCCATTCATCTCTTTTTGTAATCTAGCGATCGCCAATTCTTCTATTGACCTGCTTACCATTCGCTCAATATAGCGCGGAGCTATAGTTGTGCTTCCTCTGCGTCTTTGCACTCTTTCTCAATAGTCTGCTAACTTTCCGTTATCTAAAGTTACTGATCGTTTCTAAAGATTTTCAAAAAATTGTTAAGTACTAAGAACTCTCTTTTCTAAGAAAAGCCTGAATAACAGGAATTCTATGCATTGCTACAAATTGAAATTTATTTATATTGCACAAACTTTGCTTTTCATTGTTGGTCATGAGATATATATTGTTGACCCCTGCCTTGTGTTGGTGCATTGCGTGTTGACACGATTGTTGATACTTATCGTTGCACAAACTTTTCCTTGCATTGTTGGTCATGAGATATATGTTGTTGGATCGTGAAGAGTGTTTGTGAATTGCGTGTTGATACCAATTGCTGCACAATCTTTGCCTTGCATTGTTGGTCATGATAGATTTCTCATTAATATGCCCTGCCATAACCATGAATATCGATTTTTTTATCAATAATTATTATTTTTCCAAAATCTGTGGTAGACAGTGACCTCATAGTTTGCAGGTCAAGTATGCAAAATTTCAACAAGATCGGAATAAAGCTGTAGATTTTTATTCAATACACAAGAACAAACCCACAAACCCACAAACATCCTTCTTTATATACGAGGTCTGTTCAAAAAATACGTAGACTGTTTGAATTGCGCGGGCCCTGTTGGTCCCAATCAAAATCGCTTGGTGTCGCCATCTTCTGACAGATCCGCTGATTACATGGCACTTTTTTGATTGCAAATATCAGTATTGATTGATTAGCTACGCGGTTGTTTGTGAAGTGTGTTTTTTTTCGTTTGGCGGATTTTTAGAATGAATGACTTGAACGAGCAAAGAGTTGCTGTGAAATTTTGTGTTAAACTCGGAAAAACTGCCATGGACGAGTGGAAAAGGCCAGAAATGTGGACGAGAGGTGACTGGTTGTTTCATCACGACAACGCTCCAGCCCATTCAGCCCTCAGAACTCTAGAGTTTTTGGCCAAACACTCGATCACTGTTCTTCCTCACCCATCCTACTCACCTGACCTCGCTCCTTGTGACTTCTTCTTGTTTCCCAAACTCAAAAGACCTTTGAAAGGAAGGAGATTTGAGGCGATTCCCGACATAAAGACAAATGCGACGAAGGCGCTGAAGGACATCACAAAAGAAGCGTTCCAGGACTGTTTCCAAAAGTGGAAACACCGTTGGGATAAGTGTGTGCGTCGGGGAGGAGAGTACTTTGAAGGGGATCCAGATGTGTAACTTCTGAATAAAGTATATTTTGTTTTATGAGGTCAGTCTACGTATTTTTTGAACAGACCTCGTATATAGAAGAAGAAGATTAATTTTTGGTTTTGTGCATTTTTTCATATTTAATTACAATTACATAACATTTGATTTTTTTGCTATTTAAATATTTTGGTTTTTAAATCTTATGTTTATAAATATATGTCATAAATATTATTTTTATTTATATATTTTGGTAATTTAAATTAAAAATAAATTTAAATTTCAATTTTATCAGTTTAATACAATATAAAAAAATGTCAGAACAAGGAGGGATTCGAACCAGAAAAAAAAGTGGGAGCATTTCAGCAAGTACGCTAACCACTACGCTGCTGCGCCGCTACTGACAAAATCTGTTTTTATTCTCTGTGTGTTTACAGTAAATTTCAAAAATTACAGTGATTTTCTAGGCCTATGGGAATTTCCTCACTCTAGAATTTTTTCATGTTTCATCAAAATCGGACTCTAGGTTGATTGGTGGTCTCCTTGTAAGTAAAGCCAAAACAGCAAGAATTCTATGCATTGTTATAAATTGAAACACAAACTTTGCCTTGCATTGTTGGTCAAGAAATATACAGGGTCTTTATAATTAAAGTTCCATTTTGACATGGCTATAAAAAAAACTACTGGACCAAAAGCTATAATACTTGGTAATATTGTACAAGAGGGCATGGGAAGTTCATACCCACCAAAAAAAATTAGTTCAAAAGGTCAACAGCAGCATGGAATGGCGCTCTATGCAGAATTCGTATACGAAATTAGACACGAAGACACAGGTTAACAGGTCTTTAATCGTTATTAAAATTAGTTACATGTTGAATGTAGCCTCCACCATTTACTGAAAGCAGGTTAGACCTGTGTCTTCGTGTCTAATTTCGTATACGAATATTGCATAGAGCGCCATTCCATGCTGGTGGTGACCTTTTGAACTAATTTTTTATGGGTATGAACTTCCCATGCCCTCTTGTATGATATTACCAGGTATTATAGCTTTTGGTCCAGTAGTTTTTTTTAATGGCCATGTCAAAATGGAACTTTAATTATAAAGACCCTGTATATTGTTGGTCCGTGCACAGTGTTGGTGAATTGCGTGTTGATATCATTCTTGATAATTATTGTTGCAAAAATTTTTCTTTGCATTATTAGTCATGCGATACCTCTTATTAATATGCACTGCCATCATCATGAATCGATTTATTATCGATATTATTATTTTTTTCGAAATCTGAGGAAGAGAGTGGCCTTCATCAAGTGTGGAAAGTTTCATCAAGATCGGAATAAAATTGTAGCTTTGTATAAGAAACAAACTCACAAACCCAGAAACGAACATTCTTCTTTATATACACTCACTCACCAAAAGTCATAGCACACCACTCTTCTCAGGGTTACTGTCCTTAATGAGACAGATTCCGCTGCTTTTATTCTCGGAATGCAGGTACACAGGACTACAGGACTCCTTGATATCACACGAGCATTGTAAGCAAAACTAGCTGCAGAAATGGCAGCACGCCGAGAGCTATTCGCATTTGAAGGGGGGATGGATGTTGGTGCCAGACGGATGGGTACCTCAATATCCGATGTAGCCAACACCCTGCAATTTTCCCGCACAACCGTTGCAAGGGTTTATCGAGAGTACAACCCATGTCGGACAGCGGACGGGCCGGCCACGCC
>JAHWFO010024270.1:0-67598 GCA_023313115.1 Rhysida immarginata
CCATATCTTAGCATTGAAAGTTCCAATGGTACCATATGGTTTCATAGGGCACCATTAGGGCACTATCTACTAAACCAAAAACAATTATCATTATTTTCTCATGATATTCACTCATTACATGTTGTTACGAGTCGTTTGATATATTGCATGCCATATCTTAGCATTGAAAGTTCCAATGGTTTCATAGGGCACCATTAGGGCACGTGCTACTAAACTGTTAACCATTATCATTATTTTCTCGTGATAGTCACTCATGGCACGTTGTTACGAGTCGTTTGATATATTACATGCCATATCTTAGCATTGAAAGTTCCAAGGTTACCATATGGTATCATAGGGCACCATTAGGGCACGTGCTACTAAACCAATAACTATGATCATTATTTTCTCGTGATATTCACTCATGGCACGTTATTACGAGTGGTTTGATATATTACATGCAATATCCTAGCATTGAAGGTTCCAATGGTACCACTTGGTACCATTAAAACACGTACTACTAAACAATTCAGACATCACTATATACCGTTATATTCATTCATGAGACATCCTTGCACGTACACGTGCCATTAGGCTGATACTTGCTATCACCAGTTACTCTTTTATATTCGTTCATGATATGTTGTGACAATTTGTTTGATATATTACTTGCCATATCTTGTTATAGGAAATGTTTAAGAGGGTATCATAATGGTACTATTTAAGCACGTGCTATTAGAGCACGTACTTATTCCTGCTATCTCACGTTCGTACTTCTGCGTACTCTGTCCCATTTTAATGGATTGGTGAAAACAGACTGTGAAAAAGTTAATTCGTTTTCAAGTTATCGTAATAAATGCTAAGCTCCCTAGGAATAAAAAAATTCTCTTGATTTAGGGACCGAACTGCCCTTTTAATAATCGTCAAACACGTGCATCCTGCACGCACACCATCTCATTAATGTTTAAAGCACGCGCAGAACCGAACCCATGTTCTCAACACGCGTTTTACCAAATACGAGGATAATTCGTTTCTTCCAGCAATTCAAGACATGATTGAATGAATTGTGAGATTGCAATACATGCAATTCAATACATGCAACGCAATGAATTGTGGGATTGTCTACAGACGGACGGACGGACGGACGGACGGACGGACGGACGGACGGACAGCTGGACAAACCGATCACATAAGCACATTTCTATATATAGAAAATGTGCTAAAAATCAAGTCTAATACAATATTCAAAATTGAAAAATTTGTATAAAACACAAAATTTTAAAATCCAATATATAAAATTTAAAATTTAGCATCATATATAAGACTTTGTTAAATATAATATTTTTACTAAGTATTTAAGACTAGTTGTTACCCGCGGCTTCGCCCGCCCGCGCCATCTGTTGAGGGGAATTACAAAGAAAACCCCAGAAAGTGGGGAAGGGGGGGGGGGTCGTAGGGGGCTGATTTTTGGCGATAGAGCAGGTCCTTTATTGATAAGCCTGCCCTGAAAATTTCAAGTCGCTAGCTCAAACCGTCTACGAGGAGATAGAATTACAGATAAATAAATAAATAAATAAATAAATAAATAAATAAATACACGCAAGAGTTTTAGTATATACAACCTCTGACAATTAAGTTCGGTGAATGATCTCATATTGCGAGTGGATTGCTGGCTTACATGAAACAGCAGTTACTATCCTTCAAAGTAATCCCCGTCGATGGTAATGCACTTCTGGGAACGGCTGTGCAAGTCCTGGAAACTCCTGGCATAGTCGTTTTTAGGGATAGCCTTCAGTTGGGTCGTAACATTATGTTGGATGTCTGGCCACTTCAGAGGGCGTCTTCCACAGTGTTCCGGCCTCCTCGGAACCGTTTAAACCACTCATAAACACACTTCAAAGTGATACCACTATCTTTGTAAACTGTTGTCAGCATTTCATGAGTCTCTTTCGTTCGCTGATACATTTTGGGTTTCGACCACGCGCACTACACCTTCACTCTTCAATGTCCTGTTTAAACACTATAAACACATTTGCAGCGCTGATTCTCTCAAATTTGTTTAAACATGTTTCGACCTGTCTGGGGCAGGATACGACGGTAGCGCACTCTTACGACCGTTAGCAATAAGAGGTCATTCACCGAACTTAATTGTCAGAGGTTGTAGATACTCATGAAAAGCAATTGATGGGGCAGAAAATACTTCACTGCAAGGTCTTATAGCAGACGCCAACATTTCAATTAATTACCAAAAATTAATTATATTAAGTAAATTTTTATTTTATTTTTTATATAAAATTAGACTCTTTTATCTTGTGCTCAGAAAAATCTCTTAAATTTCCGCAGTGTTTTTGCGGACATATAAATTTTTTCTAGTTACCCTGCCTATGTTTTCTATAATAATTTAGGTGGATTTTAGGCACCTGACGTCCGAGGGCGCTACGAGGTTTTCATTTTTTTTGTTCCTAATGCAAATGAAGGAGTGTCGCCTCTTCCCATTATTGCTCTCTGATACAGTTGTCAATTAATATATACAAACCTGGTTGTACTCGAAGAACTCGAAATATGCTCCGCTCACGAACTTGGCGATATCTGTTGGTAATTATTCTCCTTATATATAGATTCGTAAGGAACAAAACCATTGTGCGATTTACACGTTACATCTGTTGACATTATATTCTTGCTGGAAACAGTTGTTTTTTCCCCGTGGGAATGAGACTTTTTCCCGCAGAAAAAAGTATCCTATATGTTGACTCAGGTACTAAATAACCTTCACAGCAAATTTCAACTAAATCCCTTCAGTAGTTTTGGCGCCAACCTCTAACATATAAACAGAGATACAGACAAACAGATAAAAATCCTAAAACTATTGTTTGGGCTTCTGTAACGTTTATAACCACACAAAAATTCTAAAAACTGCTGTTTGAACTTCACTATCGTTTATAATTCACGTAGCAATCATTTTTTCTCAAAAAAATTTAAAGTAAATTTGTCGCCTCGCTACTATCTTATTATACGGTATATATAGATTAAGACTAATTTTAACTCATCTTTAAGTCTAGGGTTATTAACGAATGCGGTTCGTTTATGGAATCATTGAATGGGTATATTGTAACGTACCCGAAGGCGACGTTGTGTTTTTAATTCTAAGATTATCTTATAAAATTATTTTTTTAATCCGTTAACATTTTTTGCACGAACTTTAACGTTTAATGACGATATTTCATCGAGTTGATATCAAAACCCTTGAAAAAAAGAACTTTTGGTATGTATACGCTCCTTGCCATCGATGGATGGCGCAAAGTCTCACACGCCTACCGGTGTAATAGGGAAACAACAGGTTACAAACATTCCCTGCCTTATTCTACGGTGATCGGCGTTTTATCTGCTAGAAATCAAGTCGCCATCGAGCATAAAAGATGAGAAAATTAAACGTGATTTAAAAAAAAACCTTAACATTAAATACCTTGACGTGATAGCAGATGAAGAAACTGGTCAAAGCAAGATGACTGAATAAATAAAAACAAAAAAAAAAAAAAACCTCATGCATACGACACACAGGTGCAAATAAGTATGTATATTTTGGGAGTCAACACAACTTATTTTCACAAATACACCACAAAAGATAATTTAACAATTACGATACCAATTGATCATAAATTTTTAAGTGAGGCTATTCCTCAAGTTGAAAACTGTCATTTTTTTTTCTCATTACTTGCCAATGATTTATAAACAACGAAACATTTTTGTTCACGATACTGAAAAATAAATAACTCATGTTCACGTGTTAAAAAAATTACTGTTTTATTCATGTAGCTCAAAACACAACACACATAAAATTTTGTCCAGATCCCTAATCATCCCTGCTGGAACAATTTTGATTATTATATCATATATACGGATCGCCGGCTCGGTGGCCTAGAGGGTTAAGGCGCAGGTTTTATCGCTCTCGGATCCAGCGAGTTGCGGGTTCGAATCCCGCTGAGGGCATGGATGTTTGTGTTTGTTCTTTATCTAACATTTCCTCTCTTGAGGTTGGAGTTAGGAAGGGCATCCTGCCGTAAAAATAATCATTGCCAAATCAAATAATTAACACAGCGACCCCATATGAAAATGGGAAAAGCTGATGATAAACAACAACAACAACATATCATCAAGAACAGCGTACCTTATCTGTTCTTGATATCATATATACGGATCCGTTGAAACCACAGATTCTTGATCGGCCTCGGTGGCTCAGCGGTTGCGTGATCGCCTCTGATTCCCGAGTACGCAGGTTCGATCCCGGCCGAGGACGACGAGGAAATCCTGAAACCACGAATTTTTCAGGGGGAAATCCTGAGATCACGCACTTCCTTCGGAAGGGAAGTAAAGCCGTTGGTTCCGTGTAGTCGTTTGCCGGCTGCACGTTAAAGAACCCTTGCGAGGCAAAATTTGCGGCCCCTATAACGCCGTCCTGAAATGACCATAGCAATTGAAAAGGACGTTAATACCAAACAAACCAACCAACCACAGATTCTTGAGTAATTGCTTGGTACCTAATCTGTTTTATCAACACTGAAAATATCGGTTTGGACAGAATATTGGTGGCATGTTACCATAAAACACGATTTTTAATCATCCTAATAGCAAGTAATTACTTTTCCAAGCCTCAAAATTTCTCGTGGCATTAGGAAATGAGAAAAAAACTCCTTAGTGTTTGCGTAGGAATTGTTGCAACCAACTATAAAACAGATGTTTCTTTTTCGAGTTTTAAATTCTGATTCCATTCTGTTTATTAAGAAGATGAGAAAATTATTCATGAACGCCAACTCTCTATCAGTATCATGAGCTTCGCAACGTGTTTGTAACCTAGTGTTTCACAAATGTCTCACCAGAGTGCGCGACATGCACAATCAAACATATTGTTACTGACAAACGAGCCATTCGAAGCCTACGAAAAAGACAGGCCTCGAAGCGGAAAAGTCACCTGACCATCTGGGTCCGAACAACAATACAACCTTCATTGTTTCCAACAATCGGAAAAACACTCGTTGTTTACATCCAAGATGGAGACAATGAAGATTGGATTGTTGTTCGGACCCAGATGATCAGGTGACTTTTCCGCTTCGAGGCCTGTCTTTCTCGTTGGCCTCGGAGCCATTTTCAATGACGTATATTAAAGATAGACTCCGAATACTATTGTTAACAGCGGCAAAAAGTGAAGCAAATTGAGCCATGATAGTTCTGGGCAATTATCTGTCTGGCTGCTTTGTTTTTGAAGATTTTGGGCCTGAGGAATAATTAATTCAAAACCATTCCTCACAGTTAAACTGCGCACAACTGTACAAACAAACAAGAAAAAGGATCAGGAATCATTTTCTACAAAAATAAATCAAAAATACGTAACTAAAATGAAAATACGTTACTGAAAGACAATCGAAACGAAAGTGAAATTGAAACCATGATCGAAAAATTGTTTATAAAATATAATAAAATACTTCAAATACAAAGTAAACGAAAAGATTAACTTATCACACCGTGGTCGGCGTGTGAAAGAATTATTAATCAGCTACTCTTCTGTTTAGCCATGTGTTTTGCATAATCTTCACTCACTTTCGGCCATGACAGTTCTGGGCATGGAGCTTCCCAATTTGCTTCAAGTTACAACAATAGGATTCGGAGTCTATCTTTAATATACGTGCTCATTAATTAATAAGATGAATTAAATATTGCTGGTAGCATTGTTGGAGACTAAAGATTGAACAATTAAGGATTCTGTGAGTTGTTGCCTGTACCATGGCCTCCTTTATTATTACAGACCTGTTTTACTGAATAATTCCATTGTTGCTTTTTGCATTTCTCAATTTTGCCATGACGCTGTTTAACCTCCCTCTCTGATTGTTTTCAACAATGAAGGTTACATTGTTGCTTGGACTACGATACGTTTAATCGCATTTTAGGGCTTATTATTGGTAGTAATGCGATTAAACGTATCTTCGGATGATGACGTAACAATGTATGACGTTTTCGCGCTCAGGCCTTATCTTTAGGAGGCGTTGGCTGGGGCCTGTCTTTTTCGTAGGCTACGGTATAACAATCTATGACATTTCAGCTATCAGGCCTTCTGTCTAGATGGTGCTGCCTGTACATCCTAGTCGTTAACAATTGCTTCAACGTTCGTAAGCTTCACTTCAAGGAATCCGAGAGCTTGGAGGCTGAAAAAAGGAATTAAAAAAACCAATGAAAAAAAAGACAGTTTTGGTTTTTAACATAATAATGTTTTAAAGCTGGAGGTCATTCTGGAAAATGCGTGATACGAAAACAGACCCAAAAACCGGTACGGAAACAAAAAGAACAATTTAAACTCTTGCCGGCTAGAAACAGGCGACGGCACTGAAAAGTCACCTGACCATTGTAGCCGTAGCAACAATCATATACATAAAATCAGCGACGGTGGGCTATGTCACAACAAAGAAAAGATCTAACAATGTGTGTCAAAAATCTAACTATGGGTTATTTCCCGATTATACAATCGGGTGGGTTCGCTTCTATAAAAATAGTTTTTATTTAAAATCTTTTCTACAAGAGATGTTATTGAGGGGGGGGGGGGGTTCAAGAAATTTAGCGTCGACTACTATGGTCATTTTGCGCCTTTTACACAAGTTATATCTGTACGCAGCCCGGGACAAACCAAACATCCATGCCCACGGCGGGATTCGAACCCACGGCCAGGCGGACTCGAGAACTAGAAAGCATACGCCCTAGCCCTCTCGGCCACCTGGCCGGCGAGATGTTATTAAAAACTAGAAATCCACCCCTCACATGACGGATATCAAACGTACAGGTTGAAGGGAAAGAAATGAAAATGGAGCATCAGTGGTTTTCAAAACTTAATATTATGCAACAATATACAGTTCATCTGCATATAAAAAGTATAAGATCGGGATCCCTCAGAAGTTTAAAAGAAAAAAACTCCAGGCTCATTTTAATTTTCTAAGGAAACTACGTATGTTTCACAAAGTATAGATGATGATTTTGAATACAAGGAAAGTTAATAAAGAAGGACGATAATTTTGAAAACAAGGAATTATGAACATTTGTAGTTTCATAAAATGTTATGTTAATGGTTTGCTTTAAAAGGTGTTGTCTGGACCGGAAATATGTAAGCCAAATTAACCAGTTTTCTTATTTTCATTCTAATAAAGGGGAAATTTTCTTAGGATCTTAGCGTTTTTTCCTCGATCTAGCTTTCATCTAACGCCAACAAACCTCAGAAAGAAATAGTAAGTTAAATTTGCCAAGCCACCATGCCATCATTCGTAAAAGTCAGGAATCTGCGAGAGAAAGGATCATTTACTCTTCTGAACCCGGTGTTCCACTAATCCAAGTAAACGGCTTGCTAAATGCTAAATCTTAGCTGGTCTGGGAATTGGTTCCAAAAGTTAACAGTATTAAAAGGGAATGGACTGAAATGGTGAAATGATACACTGCCCGGCCAATGAATTAGAAACTTGTCTTAAAATATATAAATGTAAATGCCATGCGCCTTAACTACAGAGCATGCAAAATTACTTTGGTCACGTTAGTTGCACGAAAGACCCGTGTTCGAAAAAGGCGTTATTATGACTAGCAGATGCAACTACAGCTCTAAGACAGCACAGCTGACTGGTATCTCGAGAGGCGAGATCGCTAAAGTGTTTAATTCGTGCAAGCAGAGCCCGCAATATACTGTACGTTGCAATGTCTGCAGTGTGTATCGAAAATAATCATATTCAACGAAGGTCTAATGTGCAGCAATTGGCGAAAACTTCAGAGAAGGTTCGTCCTAACCTATCCAAAAGAAACTAAGAGAATAAGGATGGCCTGTGCGGAAGCCTCTCATTTCAGCGAAGAACCTACAGTGGTATAAGGAGCGGCGTGGCTAGACAACAAATGACTGGAAAAGGTTAATGTAGTCGGACTAATCACGCTACACGTTATTCTGTACCTATGGCCAATGTGTGGCGGCAAGCCCACGAAACAACGGACCTACCCTGCCTTGTCTCAACAATGCAAGATTCTGGTGGAGATGTCATGGTATGAGGTATGTTTTGTTTGTTCGGTACGGGCCCCGTGATATTTCTTGAAGGCCGGGTGGCAGACACATAGTGCCTGAACGTTGTTCCCGATCAAATCCATCCTGCGACTTTATCAATCGTGGCTCAGGATGGATTCTCTCAGCATGATAATGACTTCCCTAATCTACCTTGATAATAACCTAATAGAAGATTTTGGGATTTGTTGAAGAAACGCATCCGTCAGCAGCAAACTCTTCCGTCAACAGCATCTTCTTCCGTCAACTTTACAGCAACCGAAGGTCTCTTTAAAACAGTCCTGGGTACGGAAATGCCGTGCGAGCCAGCTCGTTCTCACGAGCAGAGACGTGCTGGCAGGCGGCTCGCGGACAGTGGCTATTAAGTCCATGAAGGAGAAGGGGAGTGAGGTAAAGGGAATCTGAATAAAGACAAAATGACGAGCAAAAATTGAAATCGCTTTATTAAATTTGATTATGAAATCTGAAATAACTTGGCGACGTAAATACAATATCTAAATACAATATTTACTATTCCGGTTCTATTCAGATTCTGACAAAGCAATTATGGAACAAAGGACTTAAAAGTGCTTCAAGAAAGTAAAATGAATTACAGGTTTAATTACATTATATTAGACTTCGACCCCTCTTTGTGAAAATGGAACCTAACCTACGAGCGCTCGTTTCAAAAGCGGCGAGAAAGCGTCCTTGCGGCTCTTGCTCGCCAAGCCACCTCTTGCCCAGGGCTGCTTTAAAGAATGCATGGGCATCATTTGACCTGAATGCTCTGCAGCACTTCCTGAAATCGACGCCTAACCGTAAACATGTTGTCATTTAGACAAACGGAAACCCTAGAGCATACTGAATCGATGTTTCTGAATCATTGACCGGGTGTCATGACGTAAAACAGAATCGGCACACCAAAATTAAAGTTTAACCAAAATACCTTTATCGGCACAGTGGAATACACAGCAATTAAATAGATGGAAAATCTTGAATCCAACAAAATAACGCAAGATATTAAATAAGTCAAAATTAGTTCTTTATAATGGAGAAACTTAATATAATTAGGTACTTGCTAAATGATCAGAGCACAAATACCATTCGGGGAAATGAACAAATTAATAATGTGAAGCACTGTAATTGCAGCACTATAATTTTGTCATCATACATTGAAAGCTTAAGGGTTGCAAACGCATAACACGATAGATTTTTTAGATGCCAATAGGCTTTAACTCGGATGCGAAACACAGACTATTTACGGAGGCATTAGCGAGGGACATGCAATATTTACTCGCCGATTTACACAAACACACGCCATTGGAAAATAGGCGAAGTAAACTCGACGGTTCGTTACAGAGCAGCACTGTAGCGAACCTCCTGTGAGAGGAGGTAAAATATCAACTCATATATCACTCATTAGATCAGCGATATGAAATTGCACAATACACTGGAAATCGTCATGAAATACATTAGGAAGGGAAGTTTAACTTGTAGAATTTTCCTTTGACGAATCCGCTGAGAAGAAATGTACGTTCTCTCTCGCTACTCCATTTCGTCGTCCCAGTAAAAAAATTTAGGAGAAGCAATACTCGCTAAGGGAGAATGGAAATATGCCCCACACATTCATTGGGCGAATCGAGCATTTGTTTAGCAGAGGAAAAATTCTGGAACAAAACGGTTGGATTCTTCGTGGTAAAAGAAGCTTACGACGGACAAGTTCGATACCAGATCACAATTCAAATTACGGTATAAAACTAGTCTCTCATTAGGAACGATCACCTTTAAATAATTAAATATAAACTGGAGATGACCTCCAAACATGATGTAATAATTTTTCTATTGAAAAATGGAAGGATCGCCATGGTCGTTTCTGCCGTGTAGTGGTGGAATTGTGCAACTCAGAGGTCTTCTCTTGAGTCTCAGACAGTATAAGCATGTATTACTTAGCAATTTAGTTTAGCTTTGATTTATCCACTGGGGTCGGAGTTATGGGGGGAGGGGTTAGAGTTAGAGGAGTCTACTAGGGTGAAGGCATGTAAAGGAGTGAAATTTGGTATGCAGATTCCTCTAAGCAAGATCTATTATTATGAAGTTTGGACCAAACAGTCCTAGAAGGGTCGGAGTTATGGAGGTAGCGGACACGCGGTCTTTGTGTTCAAGTGGCAACTCACAGGCTGGCCAAAAAAAAGACGCGATGTCAATTTACATATGCAAATTCTGAAATGGGAAAGAAAGCTGAAGTAGGTAGAAAATTTGCTTATATTAGCGCAAACGACAACCTTCAAATGATGAAGATGCAGTGTGCAACTAATCATTTGAAAGCAGTCATGTCCGACGAAGTTACACATGTCATGTTACACGCGGTCGCGGAAAACACATTTCGGAGTTCAAGAAGGGCCAAATTATTGGACTGCACCAAGAGCAGAAATCCTGCAAGGAGATTGTTGAAACCACCGGCATCAGATTGCGGACGGTCTAGCGTATTATTCAATCGTGGAAAGAGATGGGTGAACAAACATCCTCGTGGTAAAAGTGTGGCCGAAAAACGTTCCTCAACAATCGTGACCGCAAATCATTAAAACGATTGGTGAAATGTAATCGTAATAAAACACCCTAGAGCTTACAAACAGCTTCAATACGGGATTCAAAACCATTTCCACCCAGACAATAAGACGAGAACTAAGAGGGCTGGGCTTAAACAGTTATATTGCGACAAGAAAGCCTTTAGTTACTGCGACTAATCGGAAAAAGAGACTCCAATTTCCAAAGGAATATAAAAATTGGACCCCCTGAGCAATGGCGAAGGATTATGTAGTCCGATGAAAGTTGAATTACTTTCTTCCAATATGATGGTTGGTCGCATCAGAGTTAGAAGGGAAGCGCATGAAGCAATGGACCCGTCCTGTACCGTATCCACTGTTCAATCCTCTGGAGGAAGTCTTATGATCTGGGGTTGCTTCTGCTGGGCTGGACTAAGGTCAGCAACATTGTGCAGCAATAAAATGAAGTCTCCAGAATATCTGAGCTTACTGAGTGACCAACTTCTACCCTCAATGCAGTGCTTCTTTCCCGAAGGTGATGGCATTTTTCAAGATGACAATACTCGAATTCATCGAGCTCACATTGTCAACATCTAGTTCCAAGAGCATGAGGATTCATTCACGCAAAGCCTTAACCTCAATCCCATTGAGAGCCTGTGGGATGTCCTATAGAGGTCATTGAGAAATGAACCGACTCTTCCTTCATCACTAGATGATCTTGGCGGAAAATTGATGTTATTGTGGCCAAAAATAAGTGTCGAGACCTTCCAGGAGTTGGTACAATCAATGCCAAGATAAATGCGTGCTCTCATTCGTGGGAAAGGTGGCCCTACAAAAAATTAGCTCGTGCGACTTGTTTTTTGGCTAGACAAGGTATCATTCAATTGGAAATAATGAGAAATGAAAGATGATAGAGCTCTTTTATATTTTCTAAATACTATGTTCAAGTAAACTCTACATTCTAGTTCTAAATTTGCTAAAAACAATTGGGTTTAGTAGTGCGGATAGAAAGAGTAAAAATAAATGAATTCAGGGCTTCCGCTACTTTCCTATACCGTCGAGAGGATTAATTTGTTGTTCAGTCCGTCAATGGCATTCATTCAACTGATGTTTGTTTGCATCATCCACTGATTTAGTCGTATAAATTCTATGAGAAATGTGTACAGTTTAAATTTCTTATCCTCCGTTCTTTATCACTCATCATCTTTTAGTATGTTAATATATTTCAATGCTCTCTTATCCATTAAAAACCGAAAACCATTATTTACATCATCCTCCGCACCCGACCACATTTCGACAGTGCTCTTCCTGAAATTTTCAACAGCATAACTCTTTCGAAAAATGCTGGTTGATTAAACATGGAATTTCACTTAATAATTCTCTTTAATGACAGCTCACCCGTTCTATCACATTCCACACATCCAATATTCATTTACACTGAATTTCTTTTGACTAGTCAGTGGTTTGATTTTTGGAGCCCCATTTGGTTAGTTCTAATTCTTTCTTTATTTGTTTTGAAAGTGCTTTTGATTAAAGAATTCCCATACTGATGAAGGATCTGCCGCCTGCGGTTGTGTGAAATAAGTGGGCATATTTTACAATTCCCCACCAATTAGACATAATATCTTAGATTTCTTTTCTTTATTACAGCCGAGCTTGGAACCGTCATGACTAATAGAAAGTTAATCTTTAATTATAGAATTCGTTGCTGCTTATATCTACAACTATTTTAGATATCCAATAACTACCGTTGAAAATTTGAACCTTCTGTATTTTACAGGAATGATGTACAGGGTGATCCAAAAGTCAGGAAAAACATTAAAACTCAATAATTCGCACACGAATACAGATAAAAGTTTGCACAGAAACGATTGAAATGAAGTCGGGTTTTTTTCAAAACGATAAATTAATGCTAGAATTGTTCGGTTTAAGGCAAACGCTATTTCGGAAGCAGATAGTGACGGCTGTTCCGTCTCACTGTAACGAAATTCTAGCATAGAAATGCTGTCATTAATCGAGAAGACCCTCTTAGTTAAACTTTAATGTCAGAATAAGGAAAGTTCCAGTACGGCATTGCGAGCATATCGACGCCAAAGTGACAAGAATGATACAACGATTTTAAGTGGCCGCCCCATAGAGAAGAAATAAATAGAGCGAGTCACGCCTTATGCGTAAGTCACCAATATCGAAAGGGCACAGTCACGTGACTTGGGATTCATGGCTGCAAAAGCACATGCTATCATGTGTATGCTCGTCTGTTTTGCGTTATATTAGGGAAACATACGTTATTTTGCCGCGGTATGGTGCTACGGTTGTAAGGAAAAGTTTGTTAAAGAAGGAACGTTCTCTTTCATTCGTACGTATGCATTTTTTATCTATAAGTTTTATAGAACTCAGGTCGAAGGCATACGGGGTCGAACACCGATGCTCATACACAGTAATTTAGTTTTCCTCAGGGTGAAGCAAGGACAAAAATTTGGATACAGAAGACAAGGCGAAAAAATTTTAAAGCCACTAGTTATCGAAAGCGTGCTCCAAACACTTCACTGAAGATAGTTTTGACAGGGACAAATTTGGGGGAGCTTGGATGAAAGCTGACGCATTTCCAACATTATTCGATTTTCCGCAACATCTTATGCCAAAAAAGAAAATGCGGAAACCTCCCCGTGATAGGAAGTACATTCCTCTTTCAAGTGAGATTTCAGTAATCAGAACCTATAAGTGATTGTTAGTCTGCTTACCTATGATTGCATCTTTACACAGCAGGAACAACACCATCCCCTTCTCCCTCAAAAACATGTCAAATAACACCACCTCCTGAAGCATATGAGTCATGTGTTCAGACTTCTGACCAAGAAAGCCACCAACTATTTTCTTGAATAATCCACACAATAATAATCCACACTGACGATTAGGTAATTGTGTGAATATGAAAGAACAAGATTTTTTTGTAGTTATATTTAATGTTATGCTATAGAAAGTTCATTAAAAAATAATTGCCAGTTAGCCTTTCGGTTGTCAAAGGCAGATAAAATTTCATCGTTTTTCTTAAATTTCAACTTAAAAATCTTTCTATATAAAAAGAGGGGCATGGAGAAGGTATTTTTAAAAGTTCTATGCGAAAATATGCTCTAAAAATGCATTTAGATTAAATTTGTTCAGAAGAGTTACAGATGCAAATTCTTCCTCATCTAAGCTGTTAATAATATCACGTACAGCAATAAAATTTTCATAGTAAATGAAAGCAGTTCCAGCCATGTCTCGCAACGAATGATAAAAAATAAAATAAGCATAGAAATATTTTTGCAGAAATTACGTTATTTAAGAAATATTATTTTTATATCTGTAAAAATAACCTTTTTTTTAAATATACATCCTAAGTTTAGTAATAACCATGTATACGCAAGATTTTGCTGAAGTAATAAAATCCTTCACTGAAACAATAAATTCGTGCTTTCTTTCATTCCTTTTCACAATGATTTATACAGCATTTTCCTAAGAGATGCAAATAAAATGTGGTTCAGCGGCCGTCGAAATAACTCGACACTATTAACGATCAAAGTACGAAATTTTCAAAGGTACATATGTTTCCTTGATATACTGAAATGCTACACTATCTCCTTATGACATAAGGAAAAAAAATATGACAACAATTGCAATATCACTGTCCAACCTTTTTAGAAATGAACTCACCCAAACGTTTCTGCCGTGTAGTGGTGGAAATGTGCAACTCAGAGGTCTTCTCTTGAGTCCCGGACAGTACCTCCTAGTGAAGAAAAATATCATATTTATTTTGCAGGATTAACGACTTCCTAATTGCACTTATGTGTTCTTTTTATCCTTCCCCAATAATTCCTTACCTATTTGTGGACGCCGTTACCTTTTTTTATCTTTTGTAATTCCTACTTTTAATTCTTTGGCAACGTTTTGCAGTACTGTTGACAACCTAAACCGGATCCACACTCCTGAGCCCTCAGACGAAATCCGTTGGTGGAAGCGTCGCTGACAATCTGGTGCTCTCGTGACGGCTGTAGAACATGAAAGCCTTTGTACTTTGCTGAAATGTTGTAAATATTTCTTTACTTCTCTGAGACTGATGAAAACAAAAGAATTCAACACTTTATTATTTATCATCGTTCGGATTTAAATTTTGTTTAGTTTTACTAGTATCCAGTATGATTTGTTCTTTCCTTGGTTCCTTCTTTTGGTTTTTATCTTTCATATACTGATGGAGTCCCCCCCACCTCCTGGAAAATGGTGTAATGTCCGACGTGGCTCGTGATTCTCAATTTAAGATGCCGTTCAACTATCTCCTAAGCCTTCTAATTCTGTGAAATCTGCCGCTCAGTTGCCTTTCTTACTATGTCGGCCTGATAGAACTTGTTGACTAAGTTTAATTGTTAATTATTTGTTTACGCGGTTTAATATTTATCGGCCTCGGTGGCTCAGCGGTTGCGTGATCGCTTCTGATGCCCGAGTACGCGGGTTCGATCCCGGCCGAGGACGACGAGGATTTTTCAGGGGGGAAATCCTGAGATCACGCACTTCCTTCGGAAGGAAAGTAAAGCCGTTGATCCCGTGTAATCGTTTGCCGGCTGCACGTTAAAGAACCCTTGCGAGGCAAAATTTGCGGCCCCTATAACGCCGTCCTGAAATGACCATAGCAGTTGAAAAGGACGTTAATACCAAACAAACCAAACCAATTATCAATATTTTTTTACCTTCTCTAGTTGTTTTTAGAAGGTTTAATTTTAATCAATTATTACAATAGTTTTTTTTTCTCTTGTTAGTCCTTCCAAGGATAATTACCCTAATTCTATTAGCTGAAAATCAATTTATCTTTTTTTTTTATTTTTATTCTTAGAACAGTTGTCTCCCAAGTTTTGTGCTTTCTTTTCAACAAGCTCAGCAGTTTTAGTCTCTCCGAAATTTTTCTCCGAACCACTTTAACTCGTAGAACATGGTCTAAGTCTTATACTTTTATCATTAACTTTTAAGGTCTTATCGTATCCAAAGTGGAAGCGGCGGCGGCTCTCTTGAGATGATTAGTAATATTTTTGATTATTTAAGGTGATAACTTGTTATGTTACACAACTACTGATAGTGTTACGTTTGAAGTCACTAAGCTCTTCGGAACGACTCATTGTATTATTTTCGCTAGTTAAATGCCTGTCTAACACTGAAGAAACTACTGTATATATCTACAAGCCATAATTATTATGCAAATCGGCAGACACAATAGTGCGAAGTGGTGCCCGGATACTTCTGGCAACATAGGGTACATTATTATCCGCCCAATTACATTATCAATCCGATTAGCAGTTAATATAATTGCTAGTCACTTATTATTAACTCTACTAGGTAATTAAATATTGATCTTAATCCTATTACACTGATCACAAATTTCATTACTTTAGACAGGTAATATCTTGGTGGCCAAGAGCGTTAGAGCGCAGGCCCTCTGGTTCTCATGATCATCAACTCGCGGGTTCGAATCCTTTCTCATCCCTATTAAGAGCCTCCAGTCCGCATTTAGCGAGCGTGGGGGCTTATTGACCAAATTTATCTTCAAATTAATCATGCTTTCTCATGCTTATAAAATAAATATGTTATTTTAAATTTATCTTTTAATGTCACCTCCAAAATTATGAACCTGAATGACCTCTTTAATATCTGATAACACAAAACCAGGAAAGCAAAAGCAATTGTCATTCGCAATGTGAGTTGGCTGGACAATTGAACGATCTAGCCTATTGGAATAGTTGGTCAAATATCCGCCGGGGCAGCCAGTGCAATGTCCGCTGCTGTTCCACGAAGCTGTTTGCGATGCTTGGCAGATGTTCAGCTCCAGCCATCCACTTCATCATCAATTCAGTAAATCATTCATCAGGTGCTAGGTAATCTGTAATCGTCGAGAGCCAATATCATCGAGGACACAACGAATTTTTCCTCTCCCCTCAAAGAAAGATGTCAAACCATAGATTATTAAAATTTTACGAGTCATTTTCGAATAAATGCGTTAAATTATTCTAACTGTAAATTGAAACCAATGATATTCAAAAAATGTTTTTCTCTCTTATCCAAAAAACTTTTTGGGTTTGCACCTCTGTCAATAAATGCAGTGTAAAGAGAAAAAAATATAACGAAATTTCGACACCCTGTTAGGAGTTCCTTCCCCCTCCCCAATCCTTATATAGTTTCCGATCGTCCAGGGAAAAAATGACGTCAGATGTTTACAAAACCTTAGAGGACGTAAGAGAAATCAAATAAGGAAAAAAAGCGACTCGAAAAGGCTTGTATCTTGCAAACTTGGGTCTCGAGGGAGGTGAAGGGAAGAGCGCTCGGCTCCCATCGGACGACATGTTTCTCGCCTCGCTCGATGGAACAGCATCTCGCCCGTTATAAAAACTAAATCACCGTAAGAGAATATTACTCGGGCAATAAATTGAAGGGGAATTAAAGGAGGCTATTCATTCACAAGATGAGTTTAAAACTACTCTTGGCTATAATTTGTGATTAAATTAGCACTGTTGCAAATTTATTTACTGTCCATGAAACAATTACGATAGTAAAACCGCTATAATAACAAAGCTTCTTGTTTAAAAGGAAGACCAATATTCTGCCAAAATGCAAATTTGAAAGAAAATTTGACACCAGATGAAAACATATTTTTATTCTACATTTTCGGAAATGCGAAGATGAAAATAAACTAAAAGTTTTTCCAATTTCGTTATGCCAAATTCACAAACAAATCAATCTGAAATTTTTTTTTCTGGGAAAATCTAATTATTATATTTCTTATTTCCGAATTTTTCAATAATAAGACTCGAGGAAAATAAATAATATCGATTTTTCCTTATTATTGAAATACACTGCTCAAAACAATTAGGGAACACGTTTATCAAAGTCTGCCAAAGAAAACAAGGAAGGAACAAGACACCCATGCCTTTCATTAAAATAAAAATCAAATAAATCTCATTAGATTTCATGCTTGTTTTTAAGAAAAGAAAGGACTCCCCACTCTAAAACAAAGTGTAATAGCCCACTTCATCTCAACTAAACCTTGTGATCTTGCTGAAAAAGGTAAAGATTATGCAATGTAAGTCAAAAGTCTGTTACCTCCCGCCCCCCCATACAATTTCAAAACGAGTGGAGATACAACAAATCTAGCCGGCTTGGTAACCGAGAGGATTATGGCACACGTCTTTCCGCTCTCGAAACCAGCGAGTCGCGGGTTCGAATCCCGCCGAGGGCATGGATGTTTGCGTTTGCGTTTGTCCCGTTCAAAATCGTTCTCTCATCATCATTGGGGATAGTACAATAGACATGAGGTCGCAGTGCTTGGTTCTTTGACAACCACCCCTTTAAAATGCATTCCTCATTACAACAAATCTGTTGCAGGCAACATATATTAAGTTAGGTAGAGGCTAAACAATGGTAGTGTCAAATTTGACCTTTGACTTCGAATTTTGCACCTTGTAACTTTTGTAACCGTTACAGGTAGAGGAAAATTTCCAATTGTACGAAGTAGAACTCAAAACGATGATTTTAACAAAAAAAGAGAAAAAATAAGCGTAAAAATAAATCCACTAAAACAAAATGAAATTTCAGTGCTCAACTTACATTGAGTTTACTCAATGAATGAAGAGCTCAATGTGGTGTCCTTCTGCAGCAATGCATAACTGTGCACGGTATTTCACAGAACCCATAACATTTAACATCATGATGGGTGTTATGCCTGTACAAGCCTGCTGAATTCTTTGTTTCAAATCATTTACTCATGCTGGGACAGTGGCATACATTTTGTCCTTGATGTATCCTCAAAGGAAAAAATCAAGTGGTGTCAAATCAGGCGAACGTGGTGGCTAATGAACCACATCGGTGTGGAAACATGTCATCCAGTCGTCGACGTGCAATGGCTGCAAAATGTTAAGGTACCCCATCATGCTGGAACCACCTGCGGCGGTACTGCACTAAAGGCAAGTTTTTTAAAAAGTCTGAGACGAAGCCATCCAAAATCAATTCTCCTGTAAGGCAACCGTTGTAGAAAACAGGTATCACCAAGATGGTGTGCCATAGTTCCACGCCACACCATATACACTATATGATCAAAAATATCCGGACACCCCTCACAGATCATCGATTGGCCCAATGTCACATGATAATGACTTGCACATCATTTAAATAGCATCCCACACCTTCAGACACAACTCTGCTTGGACATTGGCAAGAATGGGTCGTTCGGCAGAGCTCAGTGAGTTCCAACGTGGAACCATCGTTGGATGTCACCTATGCGGCAAGTCCGTGCGTGACATTTCCAGCCTTCTTCAGATACCCAAGTCAACAGTAGGCGATGTCATTATGAAATGGAAGACCCGGGGATCAACAACAGTTCAACAACGAACCGGTAGACCCAAGAAACTAACGGACAGAGACCGTCGAGTGCTTCGTCGTGTCGCCCGCAGTAACCGGAAGTCCTCGGCAGAAAAAATTGCCACAGAGTTTCGAAACGCCTCTGCAAATGATGCCAGTACCATGACAATTCGTCGGGAACTGCACACGATGGGATTCCATGGCCGTGCTGCTGCCCACAAGCCCCACATCAGCAGGGTCAACGCCAAGCGACGTCTGGAGTGGTGCAAAGCCCACAGAAACTGGACAATGGACCAATGGAAACGTGTAATGTGGACAGACGAATCTCGCTACACACTCTGGCAATCCGATGGACGAGTTTGGGTTTGGCGCATACCTGGAGAACGCTTCTTACCTGAGTGCACAGAGCCCACAATCAAGTTCGGAGGAGGAGGAGTCATGGTGTGGGGCTCATTTTCATGGTACGGACTGGGCCAGCTCGTTCCTGTGCAAGGAATCATGAACTCCGACCGTTATCTGAATGTTTTGGACAACTGTGCACTTCCAACGTTGTGGCAATTTTTCGGAAACGGGCCATTTCTCTACCAATACGACAATGCTCCGTGCCACAAAGCGAGGCGTGTACAGCAGTGGTTTGCGGACTCAGGGGTCGAAGAAATGGGTTGGCCGGCACAAAGTCCCGACCTCAATCCTATAGAGAGTCTGTGGGATGAATTGGAAAGACGCTTGCGGGCCAGATCACATCGGCCAACTTCTGTACCTGAACTGATTCTCGCTCTTCGGGAGGAATGGAGGAACATTCCGGAAAGTACCTACCAACATTTGGTGGAAAGTCTTCCCCGAAGGGTGGAAGCTGTGATTCGGGCAAAGGGATGTGCAACGCCCTATTGATTTCCATGAAATCGTGGCTAGAGCGCAAACGTGCATGTGTCCGGATATTTGTGATCATATAGTGTAGCTTGGGCACTGAAATTTCATTTTGCTGTAGTGGATTTACAATATTGTATTTTTACGCTTATTTTTAATCTCTTTTTTTTGTTAAAATCGGCATTTTGAACTCTACAACTGTACAATTTATCCCTACCTGTAACAGTACAAAGTAAAAATTGTAAAAACAAGATTAAAAATAATTATGTGGATAGTAGTGTGACAACAATGTGAAAATCAAAATAAACTCTTTAACCACAACTAAGTAGGAAATGAAAAGATACAACCTGATACTGGAAGCGCTTTTCATAATTTTTTGCTTTCGACACCACTGCATGTGATATCCACACTTTCGTTCAACATCTTAATAGTTTTTACCCTTCAATCTAATTCACGTTCGAAATAAAAGAAAACCGTAAGCTTCCGTTCCGTGATATCATGATTATTAGAAATAAAGACTCCTTATCTTTTAATGTTTATCGTAAACCCACCAGCGGTTTGAATTACGTCCCCAGTGACTCCAGTCATCCCTTGAATCATAAAGTGTCTACTTTCATTTTCATGATTGATAGAGCCATCAATCTCCCGCTCAGTCAATCCGATTTTAAAGAAGAAGTGTATATGATTCAGAAAATAGCTATAAAGAATGGCTACAGTTCCCGAATTATCTCTGATTTGGTCAAAAAGAGGAAATATAGAAAGTTCATTTCTGATATCACTACTCTCAACAAAATTAAAGATAAAGATAAAATTGTATCTCTACCCTACAATAAGTCACTTATTAGAGGTCTTGATACGGTGTTTAAGTCTTTCAATATCTCTCTTGCTTTCAGTAATCCTGATCAGATGAGGCATTTGCTATTCAACCCCAAGGACCAAATTTCGCCCTTACAGGAGTACGGGATATACGAAGCTAAATGTTCCTAGTGCCCAATAGTTTACAAAGGCCAGACTTCACGTAACTTGGAATCAGATTCAAGGAGCACATGGCGGATAGACGATTCGGAAGAAGCAGCCAGTCCGCCAAAGCCAAGCTTTCGTTGGATACCGGCCATGATTTTTCTACAGAAAATTTAAAACTGATTCAGTCAATAAATAAAATACTCCTCCTGGATGCATTTGAAAGCTTAGCTATTCGTGAAAAACCGATAAAAAACTGTTATTAAATTCAGACATGGGCCCCATTGGTGAATCTCCATTAATCCAATGGGTGACTCAGTTGTCCAATCATTAACTTTTGCTGTTGTCCCTTTAGTAGGACTCAGGCCTCCAATCAGCTAATTTTTGTTGGTTTTCTCCTGATTGGTTCTCTCTTTATCTGTTCGCTGTAAATACTCAGCTATTTATCGGTATCATTCACATCAGTGTGAGAGCTGGTTCACTAAGTGGCGATTAAAGCTGAATGTCAAAGAGTGCAAGGTCATGTTTATCACTCGCAAATGCAAAAACCCTCCAAAGCCCCTCTTCTTATTTGGCAAGAAACTTGAGTGGATAAAAAGCTATAAATATCTTGGTGTCATGATCGACTCCAAACTAAATTGGAACGACCAAGTCCAATACGCGCTCAACAAAGCAAAGAAAGCGAGGTTCAATTTGATTGCACTTCTGGGGCGAAACAGCGCCCTTGGTGTGGATAACAAACTCTTGATATACAAGGTTGTGATTCGTACTATTTTACTTCATGGAATGCCTGCTTACGCTTCTATTTGCAAATCTAGGTGGAAGGATCTCCAGACCTTCCAAAATGTTGCTCTCCGATCCATTTCCCAACTTGACAGAAGAGTTGCCAACAACCACTCTATCTATGAGGATTTGGGGATGATCCACATAGGCACCTTTGTCCAGACACTTAAGAAGAACATGCTACCCAAGATGGAGAATCATGAAAACACCCTGGTCTCTGGTATTCTGGACCACCCACTCGTTGTTAAGGGTCCCCTCAGGTTTCGAAGACCCCGCCATATCCTGGATGTCTGCTTTGATGACGTTAACAAGGCCGTCTTCCCCAACTATTGGATCTTTTAGATCCTGCTGATTTTGGGGACTCTATTCGTCAATCTACAATCTGACTCTCGTCCCTTCTGGGGACTTCTTCTCTGGAGGACTAAAGAGGTTCATCAGGCTTCTCTCCCAGTTCAGTGTACCTCCTCTGGTTTACTCTTTGGGCGAGCGTGCAAAGTGAGCTTGGCTCCTGGACCACTCGCGTCTTTCTTTTCACTTCACTGTTCGATTGTCGGTATCGTTCTGTCAAAGAGGACAGATAGTCAGAATCAGCCTGTGGAAGGACACAGATGCGTAAGTCGGAACCAGCCTGTCAAGAAGAACAGAAGTTCACAACAGATTCGTATCGATGGTAGTAGGGGTTACGAGGAAACCGACATAAACCAATTGAACAGTCGAGTTATTAGATTTGTATAGAAAATTTAGTCTATTTAAAGTTTATTATTGAAAACCGAAATAAATAATTATCATCATCATATATATTAAAACGCAAAGCACTTTTATAGAGCAAAGTCGGCACTTCTACTCGAGCACGGGAAGAGTCAAAACGTAGATAGCGAAGCGAACAGAGCTAACTCGAGCTAACAGGAGAAGAATGCTTGAAGGGGAAGGGACATCTACCAGTGGGCGATGGACAGATCTTGTAAATTTGAAAGAAATGCATCTTTTCTTGCCTTGTATATCATCGGCGCCATTCATAATATTCATTCTATCCCATATTAACTGCTCGAAGCTAAGATAAAAGTGCTTAAAACGTTGCATTTCTCCACTAGAGACGCGATTCCGCCATTTTCCTTGATTCGATAGCTGGGAGGCAGGTAGATGGCGGTACAAGCTGTCACTTCTTAGAGAGCCTTTATAATCATTATAAAGGCTCTCTATCAATTCCTTTGTATTGAACAGAAGGCGTACAAGGTTGCACTGTATGTAACCACTGCTTTACCCTTAAAGAAATCTGGCCTCAGGGGGAGCGGATTAGCAAAGCAACTAAGCTCCGCCGGGAAGCCTTAAACGCCCGCAAATGTCCACGGACGAGTGTTTTGGAACATGGATGTCATCGTAAATTCCACTACCAGGACGCCAGTAATTAGCAGCGATACAATAATATCAGGGAAAAGAGGGGGAGAGTCTCCGCAGTCACGTGGCCAGGGTGCTCCTCACACATTGCTTTTCCCTGCTAGTTTTAATTGTAAGCAATTTTAGTCTGTGTATTGTCATTTAAGATACTAGTCCTAATTCCTGCTTTATTGAATATAGTAACTGTCTTGTTCTTTTGCTTATTACCGTTCTATAGCAAAATTCACCAGTCCGCCCACTACATGTTTTTTGGCAAGAAGCCAAGAAGGGAAGAAAGGACTTCCTACCTAAATTGTTATTTATCCACCATGGAACCTCTATTCAAGAAAACACAGAGTTCCATTCAAATTATATAATTTAATTGAAGTAATTTGTTGTGCAAAATAATTATTTGTCGAAGAATGCTATTATTACTCAATGAATTTGTGTTTATTAAAAATAGTTCACTTCATTAATACTCTGCTTCAGATCCCCTCTCTGTTCACAACAGACATTATTTATACGTGATACGGACTTTGAATAGTAAAAATTTCTCGACTGTGGCTGTTGATGTTCTGTAACCACTCTGGCAAAATGGGACAAAGCATTTCCTATCCATCCTCAAATGATTTCCAACATATAAATAGAAAAATGCGTCTCATGGCACTACTAAAACACACATAACATGCATAACGGTGATAATAGCACCAGCTAGTGGCCGCTAAACGACATCATTTTCTGCTCAGTCCGCAAACCTTTCTTTCTTGATGCGTGGTTTAGCCCATCTTACAGGACGCTTTAGGATTAGAATCTTTCACAATCATTACAAGACGATATTTTCACCTAAATAATGTTGATGTAAACTACTTTCCAACTTCATTTCGTATTCAATTCTTATTTTACTAAAGACTAACCTTACTTTTAAAGGAAGGTATGAATACTTTTGTTCAGCACAATTCTGTTAATATTTTGTTCCTCTTTATGTACATTATTTGTATTTATAATATTTATTGAAATCTAATTAATTTTGATGATCTTTCACATCGTTAAAACGGTTCCTCGTAAATATTTTAATTTAATTGTGCAACGATGAACTTGGCTTAGGTATGAATACTTTTAAGTAGCAGTGTACACAAGATTATAATAAAAGATATGACAAATGTTGCCGTGTATATTCGAACTCTCGTTACCGAAAATAACTTTCAGATGTTTGTCAGAAGTGACAAATATTTACGAAGATGCTTAAAAAAACGGGTCACTAAATTTCAAATCTGAAAATAACCACACAAATGTTTATTAAAGCGTTTAGTATGATTCAAAGTCAATAAATTGCAAATACAGATTTGAGAGACTATGTATGTTTTCTCTTCCAGAGTGTAGCCCAGCTGATTCTAACAAGTTTGGATGGATGATTAATTTTCGGGATTGCTTAAAACTTGCGCAATCTGACGCTATCTGACGCGACGCTAATACTAAATTCAAATTAACTAAGCCGCTATGATTCGTGCTTAATTTTAATAGTATTAAAATCAATAGCTTACATGCAATGTGGTTCGTCTTATCGGCTTCGGGATTACTAGAGGGAAATATTTCCGGTGTCCTTCTTGCTGGACCGTTGAGCTTAATTCAAGCGAGTGATATTTTAATGGAACATCGAACGCTTCCATATCGCGGCTGCGGGAGGAACGAAATTATTCGGCTTACTGACAGTCAGGCCTCATAAAGAGGATACAAAATAAAATTTTAAATAACACTGAACGAAACCATTTATTATTCTTTTGTACTAAGATGCGTTCGCAATCGTAAGAGTTAAATCTTCTTGCAACGACGCTTACGTTAGAAGAATAGCGCTATCGCCAAAAGTATCAATAGAAGGAAACTCAATTCGCTGCGCGGTTCGGTTTCCCGCCGAGCTCTTCTCCCACTATCATCGCTACGCAGATAACTGACCGACAAATGACAGGCGTCTAGTTTTCTCTCTCTCTCCGCTTGTAGTGTTCTTTTTTTCGTTCCAACATTTTGACCGCAGATATGTTGTTTTGATTTGACTTTAAGATGTCCCTGAGCTCTAAGAACTTTTTATTCATTCCTGATTTCACTTTTCTCTTTACCATCTCGCATCTTTTTTCAGAGTTCTTTCTTTGTTTCCTTTGATGAAAGCAGACTGTTATGATTTGTTATTGCAAAATTCATTGTATCCGTATTAACCATGACGCTTACAAATTCTAGTTTTCCGTTTTCGATTTCGTTCGATATTCATCACCGGCAGTAAATAACTAAACTTAGAACTGTGAGCGAGAAGCTAAAATGTCACTTTTATAAATTCAAGACTCTCTTTGCAAGATGCAGTTTAACATTATTCACTTATCCGAGGTCCACTGTACCCGTTTAAAGTTTACTATCATATAGAGTTACGAATTATTGCGCATCCGTCAGAGAAACACCGTATAATCATCATATAGGGTAGATGTACCATTACTGTGAAACGAAACTGTGTACGTAAATCAAATTGCATTTTGAAACGCATTTTGAAACTCATTTTGAAACTTTTCTAGTTATACCATTAAATTGTAAATAGAATGCAGAATGTGCCAATCTCTAAATAATTATTATATCTTTAAACGCTTTTAAATTTTTTAAATTTTTTCCTAACTAATGCATGGATCACTAGTAGTTGACAGTTAATGCACCAGAAATTGACAGGCAGTTTCACCAGTAATTGACAATATTTTAATTACAGATTTTTATTAAATATTTTTACAAAAACAATTGACAGCATTCAAAAGTTACTGATGAAATCAAGTATTTTTAAGAATGTGTAAAGTATTTAACATTAACTAAAATTGTGTTTTTTAAAACTTCAGTTGATCATATAGATCATTTATCTTTTTTTCCTTTGAAATAATAAATAAAATCAGTCCACCCCCATGTAGAGTGCAAGGACCATAGAAAATGAAGGTGTTTTACAATAGTGCAATATCATCAGAACTTGGCCAACAAATTGTTTGTAGAAAAACTTGGTTTTTGACAATTGTTCTTTTACTTGCAAAATTCATCCAATTCATCCTATGCTACTTCTTATCATAGTAAACAGAATACCAGTAGTAGTTTTCTTCTTGGAAGATAACTTGTCCTGGGCTATCTGTTGATCGTCTCTGTGACAACATTCAGGACCAATAAAGAAAATCGGTAAATAGGTCCTATAATATTTATGTCAAAGTGGGTGATCTAGAAATTGACAGTCTAGTTCCTATAATTGTCACAGCTAGGTCAATTACTGGAAATAAAAAAGTTGCACTTAAAACCATCATGTTTCCTTTATTAATGCCCTACATTCTATATTACGTTAGTATATTTTTGTTCGTTTTTTTAAACGTAGAAACTTTCAAT
Source organism: Rhysida immarginata (assembly GCA_023313115.1). NCBI lineage: Eukaryota > Metazoa > Arthropoda > Chilopoda > Scolopendromorpha > Scolopendridae > Rhysida > Rhysida immarginata. The sequence goes on from JAHWFO010024270.1 coordinate 26,320, forward strand.
AACTGAAAGGTTATGTCAATTACTAGTGACACTACATATTTGAGTCCTAGTAGTTGACGGTGGATTAAAACAATTAACACATTGGTCATCTGAATTTCTGTTACTATTATAAGTACTGTCCACTGATCACACAAAAAGGTTCATGTAAAATTAATTACAAATATTGCATAACATTCATGAAATAATTTCAAGTAATCAAACCCGGGTGCAATGCCATTTAAACCTTAAAAGTTTTCCATAATGTTTCTATCTATAATGTTTCTAGCTTTCTATATCATTTAAAAATACAAACGAATAAATGTTTTGTTAATATCTCTATAATTGATTATGATATCGAACGAAACTTAATAGCATAACATTACATATGCAGATTACATAAAAGTACATAATAAAAATTTAAAACTAAACTGATCATTGATTATAGAATTATAAAATTTTTTACATGTTTTCGTTACGTGTGTGACAAGAAATTTAACACAAAATTAAATGTTAAATTCATGTCACACACGTAACGAAAACATGAAAAAATTTTATAATTCTATAATTAATGATCATATTTTGTTTTAATTTTTATTATATTCATTCATACTATAGGCAAGAAATTACTTGCCTAGAACATGTCAAGAAACCCTTCAAGATTACTTTAAGTATTTATTATCCACTTCCCCATTGATCGTACAAGTCGGCCACAACTTGCTCTGCGTCACAAGCTTTGGAGGGGGGAAAGCTGGCTCCCATCCAAAGCCCAGTTCTTAAAAGGCGACGCAGGAAAAAGAAAAGTTTTCTCTTAGATACAGAGTCGAGTCACATTATTATGACCACCAGCTAATATCCCGAATAATTGCCTTTAGCGGCACGGACAACAGCTAGACGGCGTGGGAGTGAGTCGATAAGATTCTGATAGGTTTCTACTGGTAGCTGTTGCCATGCAGACTGTAAAGCATCTGTAGCTGCTGAAGGGTACGCGGTGGTTGTTCCATAGCACACACATGACGATCGAGGTGCTCCCAAAGGTTCTCGATTGGGTTGAGGTCTGGGGAATTAGGGGGCCAAGGTTCTCTTGGTCGTGTTCCTCAAACCACCCCCAAACAACTGCAGTTGTATGACAGGTCGCCTTTTCTTGCTGGAACGTGTCATACAACTGCAATTGTTTGGGGGTGGTTTGAGGAACGTGTCCCCTCTGGGAAGACAGTCGCCATGACAGGGTGTACTTGATCTGCAATTATGGATAAATAAACGAATCGGTTGAGAGTGCCTTCCACAGGTATCAGCGGACCCATACAATGCCATGCGAGCACTCCTCACACCATGACGCTGCGCTACCAGCCTGGAATCGTCCAACAATGGTTGTAGGATGCTTGTTCTCGGAGGTTTCTCGCCCCACCGCCAACGGCCGTCACTTCTGTGGAGCAGAAATCATGACTCATCGGAGAAGGCAACCTTTTTCCAGTCAGAAGTGATCCAGTTTCTGTACTGTTGGGTATTTGAAGCCGTTTTTGGCGATGAACCTTCGTCAGCATGGGTGCGGTGACCATCCGCTTTAGAGACATGTCTGGTAACACCCTCGTTGGTTTGAGCAGTAGCTCTTCGGTTAGCCTTCACACACTTTCGCAGCCGACGTTCACCTCTCTCATCAATGGCACGTAGTGCTCCACAGTTCCCATACAGTTTATTCTGAACGAGAATGAGAATTTTCCCAGTCGTGGTACACTTTAACTACAGCAGCAGGAGAACAGTTCACAAACTGCGCGGTATCCGAAATACTGCCACCCTTGGCCCGAAAGCCGATTATTATCCCCTTTTCCAGATCTCATAAATCACGTTTCTTACCCATTGCAGCAATGAGCGATATGTTTTTAACATAGTGGAAACCTACCTTATATAGTCACCTAACTAATTCCCAACACGTGAACATAGTTCCTCGGCTGGGCAAGCCCGAAGACAAAAATAGACAGCTACAGCTTCTCATAGAGAACAAGCCTCCGGATCAGCGGCTGGCGATAGCACCGAAAACTCAATTTGCCGAAGAGGCGTACGCGCGCGGCTTACCGGTGGTCATTGCGTAGCGCGCTGCGAGCGTAAGCGCCTTTCCAGTAATAGTAAGAAATAAGTTTTTCTTTAGGCCCGCCGCAAATTCATTTTAGCGCTAGCAAAAAATGAGCGAGCAAGCAACTGCGCTTGAGAACGGCTGTTTGCACATGCGCAGTTGCTTGAGAAGCACCCGGACTCATGGGCAGTTGCTTGCTCGCTCATTTTTCGCTAGAGCTAAAATGAATTTGTTTCATTTAGCGAGTTGAATTAATGCTAATTTATGAGTAGAATTATTAAATAAGCAAATAATTAATAAGGTCATTTCTTTTTTGGTATTGATAGGTTTTCAACGTGTTACGTTGCTTCCTGCCGCATCATACAAGCCTTGGATTCCTGTAATCCTCCCACAGAAAAGGATTACACGACACTCTCCGTTTAGTTTTTTTAGTGAATTTCTTTGCCGTTTAGATTAAACTTGCATATGATTAAACTTTAAAAAGAAATTGTAAAAGTTTAAATGATTTTAAGACCTCAAGTGGATGCTAATTAGTTTATGTAATATAGCTTGCGAATTTGCTACCTGTTGTCTTGTATAAAGAGAAAGTTTTGACTAAAGTTATTTTGCACGTTCAAATCCGACCTCTGCCACTTCTATTTAATCCCTCAAATCACATAACACTCTGCATACGTCCGAGCACTCTCCTGCAAAATGAAGGGCGGGTTTTGCAAAAGTGCTGTCGTTTTTTTCTCAAAACTTTTGGCAAACCTTTTTACAAAAATTAACACTAAAACTGTATATCGACGGTCTGCTCAGGAGTTACGATATGGTAGAGTTCATCTTTGGCTTGTATGACCTGGTTTCACCAAGTTTGGTGACTGACGCTTTGCCCAAGGCTCTCGTTTGTTCATCACAATCGATGAGCAAGCTTGGGCGTATGATAACGCCAGCGGTTGTTAGCAACCGCAACTTAAAAGAGCGCTCATCACAGTCGATGAACAAGCTTGGATGTAGCGTAACGCCATCCGTTGTTAAGAACCACAATGTAATTAATCTTTCAGGACAAAGTCCTAGGCGCAAGCGTCGTAAAGGCAAAAGGCGGAAGGTGAGCAAAAAGATGCGCGATAAGAAAGGGGCGGAGCGGGAAAATTCAGATCGAAGAGAGAGAACTGAAATTCGAGCGAGATGGACACGAAGAAATCGCTCCGTGTCATAAAACCGAGATCTTTCTAGTACGCCTCAGAAAATCACGGCCGAACAGAAGGAACGGCCGCAGTTTTTGGACGATTCGCCCGACACCCCTGAGCGTGATGAGCTTCTAAAGAAAACGCCCCCGCAGCCAGAAGCGAGTGCGCAATTTCATGAACTGTTATTCAAACATTCTTTGTGTTCCATGAATTTAGTTTTGGCGGCCCAGCCAGTCCAGCAGATGGTATCTTTTTACTCAGAAGCGAGTGAACCCGAAGTGACGCCGAGAAAGGAACCCGTGGTCGGTGAAACACCAGTTCGTTCACCTAGAATCACAGGAGACGTCCCTCGACTCATCGCAGAGCCTCTCACCGCCTTCGCTATAAGGACGTTGGTCGTCGCAGCGAATTTAGATGCGTCGGAGCTACATTGGCTGAGTTCCCTGGACGTAAGCTTAATTCCAGAGGGAAGGAGTGCCTGGATTACACCGTGGAGGCATGAAGCCTTTTGGGATTGGGAGGCATGAAGGCTTTTGGATTGGGCGATATAGTGCCCTACATAAGTTATCAGTGGCTTCGAGCCCAATTCTAACGCGAGGCGTCGCCGTTTTCCTTACGGTGCAGCGGAGGTAGCGTCCAATTCTTAATAGAAGATTCCCGACTCGGCGCAAGAAAACCAGTACGGTAATTAGGACAGTCGGTTGCTACGTCCGTTGTTGTCTCGGTCATCCCAGGTCATTTTGTCCGGGTAATGACATGAGTTTTCTTTGTTGGACATTAAGCGGGACTTTTTGATGGTTCCACTTAGCATTACATACGAATACTTGAATCAAAGTTTTCATATAACGTTTGTAAATCCGAGGTTCGTTCCTTGGATGGACTAAGACCTTTCATTGGTCGCGCTTGTCTTCGCCTAATGTTAGAGCTTGACAAGGGGTCCGGAATACTTGTTAATTGATATTCATAATAATTTATTGTTAAATGGGTTTGTCTATTCCGTATGGGCAAAAGCCCAAGGCCCTAAGCGTTTCTTGCGTTTAAGTAAGATCGCGCCCATTTCCATATTTATTCATGTAATTGAATTATTTCCTTTTATTTACTTAATTTTAATAAATGATTTATGCCAAAAGATATGCTCTGTTGTCTATTGTTAGTTTGCTTAATCTTCCACTGCGCAATACTCTTTTATCCATGACACAGATTATAACCTTTTGGCAGACGTGTTAGCGAGCGTGGTTCGGCCCGGCGAATCCATTTTAAAATGCAGTCGAAACAAAGCTGCGCTAAAATGTGAAAGAATAAAAAAAAAAGTCCTTCTAGAACTAGGGAGGCTAATGTTTCGCGACACGGATATTATCTCTTTTAATGAGGTTTACCGTACCACAGAGGAGCAATGCTCATGCATGTCGGAGCAGGAAAAAATGCAGCTATATTTTAACGCATTCTCCGACATGATGAGAGAATGCCTAGAGGCGACCGGCCCCATTAATTTGTCGGAAGCGATGAATATCACTCGTTCCATGTTATGCCCCGGTAATCAGATGGACTCATGTGAATGGGCCGAAAAAGGTTATAAACGGACCGATTTTAGGCTCTGGCTAAAAAGGGAGGGTCGTTTAAAAAGAAATCCCGTGGAGATAACACCGGGGTCGCTCATATAAATAGGACGAATATTAGTAAGACACCAAGTTCCTCGCCAAGCAGCGAACCTAACGGGGCAAAATTAAAATACAGAAATGAAAAGAGGGCTAATATTCCTTCAAAAAAGGAAAGTGAAAATGTTAAACATCGCTTTCATATTTTAGACAGTAGAGAGGACAGGCAAACACCGTTACAAAAACGGGCAGTAGTCCTCAATGAAAGCCTTCCCGTCGATCTCGCTCTCATAGTAAACAAGGAGACGGCCGACGAAATAGATGGCTTTAACATTGATCGATATCCTAGTCTAACCACAAGTGTCTCAGAAAAGACTAGGGATCATAAATGCAAGGCTGAGCAAGGCAAAACCATTGGAGTTAAAACTCCGCTAATCAAGGTGACTGTTAAGGAGCATACAGCTCAAAAGGAGTCATCCAATAAAAGAAGTTGGCAAAAAGAAACCCTTTCACCAGATAATCTGGTCGAATCCAAGCAATTTAGCTATACTGCTAGTCTGGATATCCGAGACGATTATAGGACAAAGAATGATATAGGGTCCTTGCCTACGAATGATGAAGAAATATTCGCGGAAGAAGCGGCCGCAACAAAGGATTATCAGATCCTAAAGCCCATGCTGTCAAAACCGTCACCCCTAGCCGGGGAATTAAATAGGCACCTAGAAATATTGGAGAAAGAAATTGCCGCCATAAAGGCAGGAGGCAAGTGTAAACAAGCTGGCCCGTGGTATCCGACTCTTATCGATAGAAAAATCACACAAACCCCTGGTTCCAATAAACTTAGTACATCAACAAGAAATAGAGGTCGACGGAATACGGATTACGCCACAACATATTTGGGGTCGCGTCCGCAATCTCGTAATAACGATAAGAGAATAGCTACCGATATGTCGAAAAATAAAACATCCCTATGTAATAGGTCAGCCATTTCCAAGATATCCGGCGTTTCGGATAAAACGTCGGATAAGCGGCAAAATAAGAGGTCACGCAAACATGGTCGTGTCCCAAGGAGTGGCAGGCGACCAGGTTTGAAAGGTAGACAAACAGTGCCAACCAATACGGTGAATAGCAACTATCGCACATTTAGTAATAAGAAACCCCTAGGGGATAAAGGTGTTGGGCGCACAAAAAGTAATAGACAAAACGAATACAGTAGATACCCTTTCGCAAACAGCCACGTCACCTCTATAGGGTTAGTTATTTCCAACCCGTCAGTAAACGGTTTTCAAAAAAATAGCGAGTGCTCGCACGCACAGGATAAGCGTAATAAAAACCTCAAGATCACTACGAATAGGGTGCGCGTTCAGCGCGTTGAAAACTCGGTTTTGAAGCATCGGCGCCCTAAAATAATCAAAGCTGTCAGGGTTATGCCTCCTAAAAGGAAACTCCTAGTACAGTGGGTGGGTGACTCTCAGCCATCGTGGGAACCCGAGGCCAACTTCCACAATTACAAGGGGCTCATTTCTAAATTCTTTGCGAAGCAGAGACAGAAGACACCCAAGGAGGGGGCGTCCAGATTGGATGCTCGTAATGACACGCTGGCGACAACGCTAGAGCTGCTAAAGCGGACGCGTTGCTTTAGCAGTCGCGTCAAGAAGCTCTATGGTGATAGCATTCACTCTAAGGAGGGGGCGAGCATGTCACCAAGTTTGTTGATCACAATCAAGGAGCAAGCTTGGGTGTATGATAACGCCATCGGTTGTTAGCAACCGCAACTTTAAAGAGCGCTCATCACAGTCGATGAACAAGCTTGGGTGTAGCGTAACGCCATCCGTTGTTAACAACCACAATGTAAGTAATCTTTCAGGACTTCCTGGGCGCAAGTGTCGTAAAGGCAAAAGGCGGAAGGTGCACAAAAAGATGCGCGATAAGAAAGGGGCGGATCGGGAAAATACAGATTGAAGAGAGAGAACTGAAATTCGAGCGAGATGGACACGAGAAAATCGCTCCGTTTCATTAGACCGAGATCGTTCTAGTACGCCTCAGAAAATCACGGCCGAACAGAAGGAATGGCCGCAGTTTTTGGACGATTCGCCCGACACCCCTGAGCGTGATGAGCTTCTAAAGAAAACGCCCCCGCAGCCAGAAGCGAGTGCGCAATTTCATGAACTGTTATTCAAACATTCTTTGTGTTCCATGAATTTAGTTTTGGCGGCCCAGCCAATCCAGCAGACGGTATCTTTTTACTCAGAAGCGAGTGAGCCCGAAGTGACGCCGAGCAAGGAACCCGTGGCCGGTGAAACACCAGTTCGTTCACCTACTATCACAGGAGACGTCCCTCGACTCATCGCAGAGCCTCTCACCATCTTCGCTACAAGGATGTTGGTCGTCGCAGCGAATTTAGATGCGTCGGAGCTATATTGGCTGAGTTCACTGGACGTAAGCTTAATTCCGAAGGGAAGGAGTGCCTGGATTACACCATGGAGGCATGAAGCCTTTTGGTTTCATGGATTGGGCGATATAGTGCCCTACATAAGTTATCAGCGGCTTCGAGCCCAATTTTAACGCGAGGCGTCGCCGTTTTTCTTACGGTGCAGCGGAGGTAGCGTCCAATTCTTAATAGAAGATTTCCGACTCGGCGCAAGAAAACCAGTACGGTAATTACGACAGTCGGTTGCTACGTCCGTTGTTGTCTCGGTCATGCCAGGTCATTTTGTCCGGGTAATGACATGAGTTTTCTCTGTTGGACATTAAGCGGGACTTTTTGATGGTTCCACTTAGCATTACATACGAATACTTGAATCAAAGTTTTCATATAACGTTTGTAAATCCGAGGTTCGTTCCTTGGATGGACTAAGACCTTTCATTGGTCGCGCTTGTCTTCGCCTAATGTTAGAGCTTGACAAGTGGTCCGGAATACCTGTTAATTGATATTCATAATAATTTATTGTTAAACGGATTTGTATATTCCGTATGGGCAAGGCCCAAGGCCCTAAGCGTTTCTTGCGTTTATGATGATACGGTGATTCAGTATAGTAATACGATGCATGAAAGCCTCTCCTTCTGACAGCGCTTCTGATCACAAAATAAGACAGGTGCACGAATGAATTTAAGAGAGACAAAGGTTGAAGAAATGGACTGATATAAATCCCGCTGGGATGAATTGGAGCGACGACTATGGGTAGGGCATATCATCCAGCGCCAACGACTAAGCTCATCACAGCTCTTCATGAAGAGAGGAAGAAAATTCCTGACGCAATCTATTAAAATCTGGAGAAAAATCTTCCTTGGAGATTAGAGGCCGTAATGAAAGCAAAGGGAAGTTCAACACCGTATTAATTTTCGTGTAATCATGGCTGCAGTGAAAAAGTAAAATGTCCGAAATTTTTGATCACCTAGGTGTAAATTAAATCTTTACACTTTATTATTAATTACTTTAAGGAGCAAACTGTTATAATTTTTTAGAAGTCACACACGTAATGCCAGAGTAATTAAGTTATCATTCACTGATTTTGTATTTTTTGACACAACTTGCAGTTACGACAAATTACAATACTCGGAAATAATTTCTTCATAATTTAAAGGAGGGCAATTGTCCATTTTTTCTTTGAACTTAAATAATAACCATAAATCTGTTTATGGAATATCATTTTTATTACATGCTAAAATAATTGCCAGTTAAAATTTCCTATCTTTCTTTAAAGTTTTATTATGATGTTTTCGTCTAAGATGTCACATACTTGCTCTTTGATAATTATGTTTACATCCGCCATCTAATTAACTAATCCTTGTGTATGTTTGTTTTGTTTTTTATTTCTTTGTGCACTAGATTCAAATTTCCATCGCGCTTGCTTTTGAGATATAACAAGCTTACAAAACTCAAAAGTTTTATAGAATCACTCATGATTTTTTAAGATTCATTCTCAGGGGATTATTATTTATAAAATAGAAGCATTTTTTTATTTCCTTTCCCTTTCTCGACATAGAAGGAAAACATCCGCCATGAAAATATTTGAACTACATCAAAGATAGTGACCGAGTTCATATGCTCCATTCACAAGTGATAACGGGAAAAACGATTCATTTTTGTCTTTGTTAATAATATCGAAAAATAAACAAGTTTACGCTATTACATGCATAGAAATTCGGATATTGCGCGAATTAGTTCGTCAAACGGCCTTTAGAATCGATAACTGTCATCTTTGGTTTTTACCTTCTAGCGGTTTTTATTTGTAATGGACAACAATGAAGAATGAGTTCAATTTAATTTAAATTGAACGGGGCTCGACAAAATAATTTTGTAGTTGTAGACAATTGGCTACAAGGTTTCAAATTCTAATAGTCCATAAACATAATTCAGTATCCGGCATTAGTATTACATTATAAAGTAGTAATACTGTTACTTCAAAAAACAAATTTTCACATTACCTATAGCGCTTTCTTTTCAGTGAGGCTTATGTACAATCGGCAACAAAAATACTTAGCCACCTTGCAAAGGAACAACCTTGCAAGGTAGCTAAATACTTTTGTAGCTGACTGTACATAACGAGTGCCTGTTATGTTTTGATACCTCTGGTGCATTGCTAGTTTTGGATCAACTTAAAGCTACGGAACAACAATGATTGCACTTTTTCTGTATGAGTTATGACAGAGTGTCCACATCCAAGCAGTTCCTTTGGCGTGTTTTGATTTCTTTCTGCATAGAAAACGTGCCTTCACAAGATGGAGTAGACGCATCAACATTGGAAACAGCTTGAAGTATTGTAAAGATTGAAGGATAAAGTTCAATGTGATCGATAATAAAGAATAAAAACTCATTAAAAGATCTCGGACTTTATCCGTAAACTGACAGTTTTAACTCAGTCCGCTCGTTGAGAATTTGTTCATCAAACTTCCTTGGAACGTTTACTTTTCTTTGTAGAAAGGCATGTAATCTTTGTAGTTTTACTTCTCCACTCTGTCAAATGCCTACCAGTGTAATAGCCAAATGGCTTCCACGAAATAAGTAGCGACCGTGGAATATTTAATAGCATTTGCTTACCAATTTTGTCGAGCTAAAGATTCTTATTTCTTCTAAAGTAATTATTATCCCAAAAGCTAATTTAAATACTCCGACTTGGCTACCTGAATATAGAACGATAATCACTTGCTTATATTGGTTTTGAGCAATCGCACTAGCGACAACGTTACTGATAAATTTTATAAAAAGTCCACTATAAATCGATTTTGATCTGCAAAATTACGACTTTTAGAATGTCTATAATACGTGGCTGATTGGGCTTTTCATTCAAGAGAAATACATTATTTTCCATGAGAGTGTCGAGTATTTTGCCATAGACAAGGTTTTCTTATGAGCAGTTCGTCACTGTAGTGCAATAAAACATTGATATAGACTAGTTGCGTATCTCTGGTCGCGCCGCCTTAGCGACAAAATAATCCAAAATTGGGGTGAATTTCCCGCTGCGCGTCGAGAGGTGAATACTAATCATTTTCATTATGTCATCGAATTCAGATAAAATTCTACGTTCAAGAAGAATATGTTTCGTTGTTGGTTGTACTAACAATGAAGCTAAAAATCCAAATCTCCATTTCTATAGATTTCCTGCAAAATCATGGGAAGCAGAAAGGAAAAAAAAATGGGTTCAAGCTGCTAAACGAACGTAAGCCAAAATAAAGTAACCAGTTGCCATAAATAGAAAATAAACCTTAAGGAATAAGGGCTATTGTTTATTAAATTAATGTCTTCTAATAATAAAGTATGTAAATTATTTTTTCATAAGAAAGAGAAATAAGAATACATCACGTGAAAACAAACGAGGCCTTTCGGTCATTTTATTCAAAGACCTTCATCAGGTATAAAACTTTTTGAAAGTATTAACTGATTTTTTCATCAGTAAAAGTTAAAGAATATAAATATAAAGAGCTATAGTAGGAGAGAGTGGGTGAGACACACTTTTTCCTAAAGCAGATTTTTCATGTTACATTGGACCAAATGCAACGAATGTTTTCTGTGAAATACTAAACTTATACAGCTATGACATAATTTAATTTCAGATTTTATTATGAAAAACCTTAGATGAAAAAAAATAAAACAAATCTGAAGCACGTTGTCTCACTCTTCCCCAGGGTTGGGGAAGAATGAGACAGCAAGGGGGGAACAATGTGACATGCTTTTTTGTGCATTTATTTTGATTTAAAATTATTAGAATTATTAAATTAAATTATGTTGGCTTAAAATTTTATAAGTATTGTGATTTAAGGAACAGCACTCGCATTGCCTTCTGGGATTGTGACGTCACCTGGAAGGTTGGCAGCAGGCGATCCTCCCCTTTTAATATAACAAAGCTGAGATGGCTGGAGTTCCATGTGCTTTTGCTAATAATAAATCCAATTATTTATTATTTTTAGTCCAATATTATAATATAGAGTGGATTTATTATATTTCCATGCATTTATTCTTCTCATGGCAATAGATACAAGCAAAATTTCATTAAATGAGCAAACCCCCCACCCCTTCTTATAATGAAAAAGAGCACACTCGTAAGGAGCAGGAGATGTGCTCTTGATACGAGCGTTAAAACGCAAAAATCAACAGATTGCACTACGAGAAAATCGAAAGTTAAGAGAAAATTCGAAACCTGAAAGAGAAGTTTAGAAAATAAAATATACAGAATACTCTTCGCTTTCATCTTCACCACCTTCACTCGTAGCAATTAATTAAAACTGTTCAGTGGCTTCAGATTCATTTGAACTGTAAACCACGTTCGGAAAAACGACGAGGTTGGATACGCTTTCACTCTCAAATTGTAATTTGAGCAAAGCGAAAGTGTCCAGACTCACACAGAAAGTAATCGGGTATGTAGGCATTACTTTTTTTTCCTATCATATTTTTACAACCATACAAGTATTGGCAGATGTTTAATGGTGTAATAGCTTTAATGCTAAATGATTGAATACTGCAACAGGTTAATTGTTGAAGAATTGCTTTGACGAGGTGGCCTCGCTGTTGCAGTATTTGCTTTTGTATTTCAGTGCCAAATGTATATAAACAGACCTTTCATTTGTAATCTCTGAATTTTAAACACATATTATTCCAATAAATTATTTATATAAAACCTTGGCATGTTTTTTTTTCATTTACATTGGTGATAGATTGTAGAAATAGGCTGGAAATTTAGGGTCCCCCCGCTATTCCCTATAGTTTTCTATGGCGTTCGTCTGCTCCAACCTTCCAGTTGACGTCACACGTCAGCAGCCAATGACCATCGATCACTCCGATAGAGGCCACCTTCTCTTTAACAACCTTGACCATGAATATCTATACTCCGTGCTGAAAAGTCGTTTTTTTCCCCCCTCTCTTGAATGAATTTGGCTACAGCTCAAACATAACAATGCATTTTAACGATCGCACAACGTAACAAAACTGTCAGGTAATGTTACGTTTTGTTGCTGAACACGTAATAGTTTTAACTGAACATTAAATTTGACTAAACGCGCTGCATTATTGTGACATCGTACAGTACTACTTATTAGCAAAGCGTAACATTGGTTTTTAAAACTTCCTCGCCCCTTTGAATTTAATGAGCTGTTGATGCGGAAAGTTCATAGATGACGTAACCATGCGATTTTTTTTACACCGCCAATTTTGAGTTTTCGACATTTTCGATAAGGAACTTTTTGTTTCGATTGATGCATGAAATCACGGTATGTATTTATTGTCCTTTCATTAAAAAAAAAACACTGTATTCGCTACTTTCAGTTTTGGTGGCGCCGCCCTTGTGGGATTTACTTGAACGGAGCTAAGTAGGATTCGCCTTAGTTTAAATACGGCTCAACACGTTGTTGCAGCTAAAGAAATGAAAGGAAAAAGTAACATATACTGCCGTTTTTAAGGCTGCAAATCAAAAACGACGTTACATGCAGTAAGATTATATTTCCCCCCCCCCCAAAAAAAAAGCCTTTAGAAAAAGTTGGGGAGTAAAACTTACGATGGGGAAAAAAGCCACAGATACAATGAGTATCAACACAATTTTTTTCCATCACCACCTTGTAAGCAGAAATTAGCAATGGTAGGGTAAAAGATGGAAAATATTTACATATTTTAACATACACTACTAATAAAATGAAATAATATTTATTTATTTATTTATTTATTTATTTATTTATTTAATTAAGTTAAGATAAAACTACGCCCAGCTGGGACCAGTATGGGCACTGACCGCCGAGTTAAGTCCCAGCGGGTGCGACAATTTAACAAAATACAAGTAAAAATTGGTTGGTAGTAAATATTATGTTAACACTTAAATGTTAACAAAAACTAAATTAGTAAAATGAGAACAAAGACCATGGGACATATAACAATCGCAAACTGAAGTTATCTATAATTTCGTTATGTTTATCGTATTCTTTACTTATCGATATAAAAATAACTGTATAAGTTATTATATCCCATAAAATATTCAAAATTTGCTTTTTGAAGTTTGTTTCACGTACAATACGTTTACATGCACGTTATTTTACGGTAAAATCACTATCATTGTTAGCTGCAGTAGTTTTGATAACTTTATTTTGTTTGTAGGTCATTAATAAGCAAAAAAATTAGGTCCTTTATTATTAGGAAGAATTTTCATTTTGAATCTACTTTTTCTTATTTAATCAACAAATAACTTTCCAACTAAGAAATAATTTTTTTTAGGTATGTTAGCATTAAAATGAAAGTTGAAATCAAGTGCTTGTCATATCGACCACTTGAAAAATATACCATCATACAGAAAAATATCACACAGTGTATTATTCAAAGCATGTTGATGGAAAACGGATCCTACTTTCGCCGCCATTTTTCAAAATTAGCAGCGCCCTCTATATTCACTGAAAGTAGCGAATATGTAAAATAAACCTTTGGAAATAGGCAATCCTATTTTTTGTTGGTTTTCAGTCTGATATTTTTCAAAATACCCCTGTAAGAGGCTTTTAAATCGTGTTTCCATGTTATTCCATAGCTGTTGTGCTTTTTTGGTGCTAGGGGCACATTTCTGAAGTTGCTGAACATGAAGAAAAGAGAATCTTAGCCTGCTAATTGAACAGCTTACTCGAGCAAGCAACAAAATAAATAGATAGCGGAATACTTCATTAATTCATTGGGAGTATGTTAAAGAATGAATCCAGGTTTTAGAAAATGAGTATTATTATTATTTCCATTCATTAACTTCATTTCAAGCTTTAGCTTTCAGAGAATAAATTTTTCATATAGAGTGTTTACGATAGAACGTTCAAATAACCATCAACGTCGTATTAAGTTGAATTCATCGAGATTACAGGGTTCTCAAATTTATTACAGTTGTCATCAGCTCATCAATATATTAAATATTAAAGAGATTGCATTTAAATTTTTCAAGATGCTTAACCTAAGAGACCGTGGCAAACTCTTTAAATACCTATCAGTTTTATCACTGTTAAAATAGTATGTTATGATATTTTATGCTAGGTAGCTGCAGACGCAGAATGTAATATTGGTGACGAAGGAAAGAAAGCAAAGCGCTTTATTGATATCCAGACAAAATGTTTTTAATGTTTACCTCCATCTAAGGTTATTTATATTAAATTTTAAGAATCTCTCAGTCATTTATTCGAAAAAATATTGTGCGCTTTAATCTTTAAGAATTTAATATTGCCAATTTCTATAGGAAATCCGGTAGGATCTATAGTCTCCATTGTAAACATTTCCTGAAAATAAAATATAAATCCATCATTGAATTATTTGTTTTAAAGTCGACCTGTCTGACATGGTGGGATTTCTTATTTAGAAACTACAGCACCGGAGGATAAGACTGTGTCGAAAGAAACGGAGGAAATGAATCGAGACGAGAGAAGGTTAACCAAAAGGAAAGGTGAAACGAGTAAAGTAGGAAAGAAACGCCAGCTTCTACTCTTTTATTTTTAAAGCTCCTTTTTTAAGTTTTTCGAGTTTTGTTGCAGTTACATCACCGGTTGCCTTGGCAACGATATCATTCTCAAAATGGACCTGGGCTGAATTATAAAAGTTTGAACACAGGCCTTTAAAGGATAAATAATTCATTTCCGAGTTTACCAGGTAATTGTTTAGAAGGCCTGCATAAGAATCGATTTCACAAAATTAGAAAACTGAACTAACACATTTTCATACAAAACAGAGTTTTTTAATACAAATAAACGGAATTGTTTAACATGGCTTGATTAAAACTATGTCATTGAAAATGATTCAGCAAATTTACAAAATAATTACTAATTAAGAGTCATCTTATGCAGATATACAGTATATAATAATTTTTATTTTGTGTAAAAACAGAAAGAATTAAATAAAGAAAAATGTCATGGATATAATTTCAAGAGACACTGCGTTATCGAATTGTAATATCGTATGTGGAAGTTACATTATAAAAGATTAAACTTATAAAAGAGAAAGGATATTAATAATGCATATTAATGGCTAATTCTGCCATTTTGAAATTTAAAGTTATTTAGCATAACTGAGTCTCTAAATCCCAACTTTATTAATTCTCTTTGTATTTGCTTATTTGTGAGAAAGGTTTAACTTTTTCAAATTCTGTTTTCGTTATTCCATAGAGCAGCGTACACAACCTATGTTCTGTGTTCCATGAATTTTTAATGAAAAGTGTATCGTGAAATAATTTTTTACTTTATTTTACCCTTACCATTACTATACGCGTACCCTAAAAATAACCAAAGTGTTCTGTTAAACTTTCAGGATTCGTGAAATATTCCATTATAGGAAAAAATTTGGAAAACGCTGCCTTAGAGCTTAACTGATTCAAAACAATTGAATTCAGTCTAAGATGACGTGACAATTAGAAACCGTTAAGAGTTTTCAAATGGAAACAAATGGCAAGTAACTATTAAGAATGCTACTTCTAGAAAATCAGCTTTTATCCAAAAAGTTCAATACCTTGTATAAAAAAAAATTTCTGTTTTGGTCGGAAAAAGTGGCTTTACCTGCAAATTTTTTGCAACAGTGATTTTCATCTCTTGCCCTTTGTCATTGCTGTAGTGGGAGAAATAGGCACGTGCATTTCATTTTTCACTTAGCACGTATTGAGAATAAATGGCGTGTGACGTGTATTTATTGGCTACGCATTCCTTGAAGAGAATAATTGCTTCCGATGAGAGTATCGAGCAGTTGCTTTTGTCCAATTCGTTGGGTAAGAAACCAAGGGCAGCCTAGGGCCTAATGTTCGACACTATGAGTTCGAGTCGCTTGGGTATTACCATTTGAGAACATGCACCTGATGGTGGAAGATCGCGATCACAGACAGGACTTAGTAAGTGGCACTTATAAATTAGAACGCTAATCGTAAAGATATGTAAGTAACTATAGAAAAGAAAAACCCTAATATTGTTACATTTTAAAAATCGCGACGTCATCTTAAGCGAGGCGAACACGCCGACAATTTCCTTCAATCTGCTGATTCTAGTGGCATTGAGTTGGACGACAGCTTTTTAGGCGTGGATTCCACTTCCATAAAAACAACGGCAGAAACCACAAGGCAGAAAATATTCTGACGTCAGTTCCTGCTTTCGTCTTGCTGCCCGAAAGAAAACTCCTGTCTTTTTCGAGTTGGATTGAGTCCTACAAAGATAAAAGAATTTTCTGTCGGCTAGAAAGAAGAGAACAGGAAGTGATGTCTAAACATTTGCTGCCTTGTGATTTCTGCCGTTGTTTTTACGCATGTGGAATCCACGCCATACTGTGTATGCGCTGTTTCTGCATTTATTGCTTTTTTCTTCCAAAAAACAACATGCCTCGATTAAATCTTATAACATTCTCTTTGCGTAGTCCATGTAAAATTTTCTTTTGGCATGCTACTACAGTTGTTCGCCATGTTGTTGAAACGACACGGGGAGTCAGGTAGTGACGTAGTAACAAACGATGGTCCTGATTGTCTGCTCCCGTCAACTTGACGAAAAGAAGTTAAATTGAATCAATTGCAACGACAAACTGATCGCAAAAGTTGATACCCTTTAAAGAGTCCCGTTCGACAACTGTAGAGGTGCACTTCCTCAGAGGTGCATAATTAATGTCAGCTTAATTATGATGCTGACTCATTGATCCAATATCTCTGAGAGTTTTACTCGTGAAAAAAATAGTTCTAATCTTTTTTTCTTGGACAGACTTTTTGTGGCATGTACAACCCTGGCAAAAAGTTTGCGAACATGAGCAGCACAATCAATCTGTCATAAAAAATCATGTTCGTTTAATTCCATAAAATCATTATAGTCAAAAATAAAAAAATCTCACCAATTACTATGTCTTAGCACGAAATATGACTTTTGCTTGATCCGTCCGTCATAAGCCGGCCAGGTGGCCGAGAGGGCTAGGGCGTAGGTTTTCTAGTTCTCGAGTCCGCCTGGTCGTGGGTTCGAATCCCGCCGTGGGGATGGATGTTTGTGTTTGTCCCGGGCTGCGTACAGATATAACTGGTGTAAAAGGTGAAAAATGACCTTAGTAGTCAACGCCAAAAATTCTAATAGACCAACCAATCAATCCCCGTCAAGAAGCGACAATGCATGGACAACAATATGCGCGTACCAACAACGTATATCTCATGCAAGGCAAAGCTTCTGCAACAATATGCCTTAATGAAAAATAACTTGCACTGATTAAAATCAAATTTACAGATTTGACTGTTGTGGTACCTGCCATACGACGGGCTTTAATGCTAACAAAAGCAAATGATGCGACAAAAGAATTAAAAATCTCCTTTCTTTTTAACAATATAACACCAATTATCTACTTCAATTCTACGTGTGGGAGATTCGAAAAATAGCTCGATAATTGTTTTATGCATATAATAACAATTAGTAAACAGTGTGCTTAACGATTTGCTTAACGATGAACAGTGTAATAGCGACGACGAAGCGAAAATTTCAGACAATCTCTGAAGTCGAAGAAGCCTTTGCGAATCCAACGGAGTACGGAAGTCGACAGAATCGATTGCTATGCTATGTTCTTGGTCCAAAATCATTTGAAGATCTTCGAAGAGTTGTTGGTGTATTGCAGTATACTTTCCAGGAGGCTTCAAAAGCTCTAAGGCTGCTAAAGGACGATGAAGAATGGCATCATTGCATGCGATGCGTGAAGCAATTGCTTTCCAGCTTTGACAACTCAGACATCTATTTGCAGTCATTGTGGCATACTGTAAGTCCCCAGGAACCTAAGCGAATGTGGAATATTTGTGCAGACGGGTTGTCAGAAGACCATCAGCATCAATTCAACTCAGCAGCAACCAATCTTCGACTAAAGAACATATAAGGATAAGTGGCGCCACCCTAGTCTGGCGGGAAATGTGTGATGCAGAGAAGCCCCCGTTCGATGATCGGGCAGCTTTTATCACGTGATATAAACACAGCCTTTGCTTCTTATCCTTATACGTATTTTGGTTGTTTGTGCTGTTATAACAATGCATTTCAGCGCGGCTTCACCTAATCATATATCCTTATAATATTTTGCTTGCGCATAGGTTGCTAAGGGTAAAACAATTGCCAAGTAATAAAACATCATTGGCACAAAATAATTTACACCACAAACGTTATTTTATCCTGGTAAGTAGGAAACTGTGAAAAAGATAATGATGAACTTTTATTGCGAACTTGAAATGTTGCAAGAAACATCCAAGGAATTCGAAGCAGTTGCAAAGTCTTCTTTTGACTCACAATAACTCTAGACATTAAAAATCCAAATGTATTTGAAACAAATTCGGTTGCATACGTTGCAGGCTTTTTAGCCAACAAAATATTTTTGAAAAATTGAATGCATTGACTGTAAGAACATTTTAGTTGGTGATAAAAGTTTATCGGATTCTGATTTTCCAATGGTTATAAAATTTATAACCATATTTAATGCAATTGATTTATTTTTTTTATAAAAAAAATTATGTTTAACATCTTTTCCACTGTCTAATTTTTTGTGGTATCTGCTTTTAAATCACTTTTAAAAAGTAAGTGAATAAAAGTCATGTTAAAATAAACATTTGTTTTCTTGGTAAATTATATTAAAAACTTACAGAATTACAGAATTTAAAAAAAGTACAAGATTTCAATATAAAATAAAGTTATGAAATAAAATAATTATACTTTCAATATAATAAACCGTTTCAGTAAATAAATTAGGAGATAAATGAACAATAATTTATAAAAAGCCGGGAATAAATGGCGAAACTAGTCGGAAACTCTGTTCTCCCTTTGTTGTGTTGTAAAGTCTCTACCAATTTTATCGATAGAAACAGCACTATGGACCCCTTACTGAACGATAATAATTTAATTTAGTCTGTACAAGGCTTTTTTTGCATTGGTCTCTAATTAGCTTTTTGTTGGATTCTGGCAACAACTTTATGCCCCCCTCTATTTCACCAACTAAATTTTGAACGTCGATAAACTTATTGTTGAAAGCAAACTTCAGATCTTTTGATAAGAATTCTAATTCTGTTTCACTAAACTGTAAACTAGTCTGATTAATTACGTTATCAGTATGCTTATTAATATTATTCGAAATAGTCGGAGTTTTTTATTTTTGACGATAAGCTCAAATTTGTCAGATAATTTCTTGGTTTTCTTATCGATTTTCTGTTGGTTAACCTTATTCATTCCAAACATAATATCGTCCCACTTATCCTTATCAAGAGAATTGCTAGCTTTAAAAGTAAAAGATACGTTTGGGCTTGTATAACTTTAAGCTTATAATTGAGCAAACCTATCTCCAAACAAAGCTTCTTGGCTTTGACCGAAGGAAGCATTTTGTTTAGACAGGGGTCTTTAGAATTTTTGAAACTAATGCAATTAATGAAATTAGGGAAAACTCTCTGGGATTTACAGCAATTCAGGAAACAAAAAGTCGATTCAAATCGCTATTACTCGTGGAAGCCTGAGTGGCCATAATTAAATACTATTTCGAATAATATTAATAAGCATACTGATAACGTAATTAACCTTTTATTAACCCTGTTTTTCTTAACTTTGTATTTTAAGTATTTTATTATATTTTATAAACAATTTTTCGATCATGTTTTCAATTTCGTTTTGATTATCTTTCAGTTACGTATTTGCATTTCAGTTACGTATTTTTGATTTATGCTTGTGGAAAGTGATTCATGATCTTTTTTCGTGTCTTTTTGTACAGTTATACGCGGAACAACTTTGAGGAATGGTTTTGAAATTATTACACCTTGGGTCCAAAATCGTCAAAAACAAAGTAGCCAGACAGCTAACTCTCCACGGCTCACTTCTGATCACAAATGTCATGGCTACAGTTGGATTCACTTTGGTGGCGATGTTAACATTAGTATTCGGAATCTACCTTTAATATACACTATATGATCACAAATAACCGGACACATGCACGTTTGCGCTCTAGCCACGATTTCATGGAAATCAATAGGGTGTTGCACATCCCTTTGCCCGAATCACAGCTTTCACCCTTCGGGGAAGACTTTCCACCAAATGTTGGTAGGTACTTTCCGGAATGTTCCTCCATTCCTCCCGAAGAGCGAGAATCAGTTCAGGTTCAGAAGTTGGCCGATGTGATCTGGCCCGCAAGCGTCTTTCCAATTCATCCCAGAGACTCTCTATAGGATTGAGGTTGGGACTTTGTGCCGGCCAACCCATTTCTTCGACCCCTGAGTCCGCAAACCACTGCTGTACACGCCTCGCTTTGTGGCACGGAGCATTGTCGTGTTGGTAGAGAAATGGCCCATTTCCGAAAAATTGCCACAACATTGGAAGTGCACAGTTGTCCAAAACATTCAGATAACAGTCGGAGTTTATGATTCCTTGCACAGGAACGAGCTGGCCCAGTCCGTACCATGAAAATGAGCCCCACACAATGACTCCTCCTCCTCCGAACTTAACTGTGGGCTCTGTGCACTCAGGTAAGAAGCGTTCTCCAGGTATGCGCCAAACCCAAACTCGTCCATCGGATTGCCAGAGTGTGTAGCGAGATTCGTCTGTCCACATTACACGTTTCCATTGGCCCATTGTCCAGTTTCTGTGGGCTTTGCACCACTCCAGACGTCGCTTGGCGTTGACCCTGCTGATGTGGGGCTTGTGGGCAGCAGCACGGCCATGGAATCCCATCGTGTGCAGTTCCCGACGAATTGTCATGGTACTGGCATCATTTGCAGAGGCGTTTCGAAACTCTGTGGCAATTTTTTCCGTCGAGGACTTCCGGTTGCTGCGGGTGACACGAGAAGCACTCGACGGTCTCTGTCCGTTAGTTTCTTGGGTCTACCGGTTCGTTGTTGAACTGTTGTTGATCCCCGGGTCTTCCATTTCATAATGACATCGCCTACTGTTGACATGGGTATCTGAAGAAGGCTGGAAATGTCACGCACGGACTTGCCGCATAGGTGACATCCAACGATGGTTCCACGTTGGAACTCACTGAGCTCTGCCGAACGACCCATTCTTGCCAATGTCCAAGCAGAGTTGTGTCTGAAGGTGTGGGAAGCTATTTAAATAATGTGCAAGTCATTATCATGTGACATTGGGCCAATCGATGATCTGTGAGGGGTGTCCGGATATTTTTGATCATATAGTGTACGTTGTTGATGGCAAGTGTCAAATTGGAGCGATTTCGTGCGTTTTTTGTTTACACGAAAACATTCCAAAGTATGGTATCCAGAAGGTGTTCCATATGTGGACCTATCTACCCCATTTTACAGGTTTTTATCGTTTTGTTTTCTTTGTGCAAGTAGTTGATTTCCACTATATCTGTGATGCTCTATAACTTTGTAATTGACACTTCTTTTCTCTCTCTCTATCATGGTTCAAATGTTGGTTTCCGTAATTTCTCAGCGCTTTTATTCAATCGGGCACGCCATTTTTCTATACTTAGACCTGACTTTTATGGCTCTAGCATATTTTGTTCTAAATTTATTCGACTGTTTCGGGAATTTCCTCTACTTCCTGTAGGGTAAATGTACTAGTAGCTGACCGTGTACCAGTAATTGCTACAATACGATTTAAGGGCTTTAAGTAAGGTAAGAGGGCAAGAAAAGTAGAGAGCCTTTATAATCAGAGAGTGGTCATAGGGGGGACACAGTTTGATTGGCTCCTTATACCCGCCATGTACAAGGAGCCATGTTTTGGGAAACATTTCAGAGTAGATAGTGTAACGAACACACGGACGGCATTTTGATCCTGAATTGTAAACTATTCTTTGCTTGGAAATTTTTAAAACATTCATTTATGATATAGCTGTTAATTTTGCAGTTGACTTGTTTAATATAAATATTTCAAAAGTTTTTACAGTTTTTACAAATTGATTTCATACAATTTAAAATGAATTTCATACATTTTTAAATATATTTAATACGCTTTTAAATGAATTGAATACGCTTCTAAATGAATTTAATACTCTTTCAAATAGATTTAATACATTTTTAAATGAATTTAATACAATTTTAAATAAATTTAATACGATTTTTAATAAATCTAATGTGTTTTAATTCAGTGTAAATGGAATTTCATTACTAAACTAAGTAAAAAATCATTTTTATTGAAACCTTCTTTAGTAAATTTACATTAAATTTTTTCTTATTTTAGAAACCAAAATTGTAGCATAAACAAATAACACAAACGTAAAAGGAGTAACAGTTAACTACTGTGTAATTAAACTAAAAAAAAATACAGTAATATTTTCTACAGTTTTTACAAATACGTTTTATACAATTTTACATGAATTTCAAACATTTTTAAATAGATTAAATACACTTTTATGTGAATTTAATACGATTTTAAATGCATTTACCGGTGAAATACCCTCTCAGTTACAGAAATACGGAAGGATAAATATTTCTAGTTTTATTGGCATTTACTTTAGTTTAATTACACAGTGGTTAACTGTTACTCATTTTACGTTTGTGTTATTTGTTTATGCTACTGTTTTGTATTCTGTAATTGAATTAAAATAATAAAAATAAATTTACCGTAAAATTTACTAAATCAAGGTTTCAATAAAAATGTTTTTTTTAGTAATTAAACTCCATTTACACTGAACTAAAACACGCATTATATTTATTTAAATCATATTAAATTCATTTAAAAATGTATTAAATCTAATTAGAAATGTATGAAATTTTGTAAAATTGTATGAAACCAATTTGTAAAAAATGTAAAAAATTTATTTTTTGAGTACGTATTTAGTAATTAAACTTCATTTACACACATTATATGTATATTAAATTCGTATTAAATCCATTAAAAATTATATTAAATTCATTTAAAAATGTATTAAATCTATTTAAAAGCATATTAAATCCATTTAAAATCTATTTAAAAATGTATGAAATTGATTTAAAATTGTATGAAACCAATTTGTAAATGTAATAAACATGTGAGGTATATAAATGACAAGTAAATATTAAACTTACATTTGCTTCTAAATTTTAGAATAAACATATATAAAAGAAAAGGAAATAATTTCTAATGAAAATGCATGTATTTGAATAAAAATAAATTTAATGAATGTTTAGCTTTTGGAAATTATTGATGGAAAACAACAAATTTAATAACTTCAAATTTTAAAATTCATCAAGATATCAATTTATTAACCAACATACTATGAATTGACACTATCTCGATTTGTAAATACATGTATTGAATATTTAACCCATTTATAATTTGATGGTTTAAACAGGTCTGCGATGGTTTATTGTCAAGAAAATATCCAGTGATTTTTTTTTTTACTAATTTCAATATGCTGATTTCAAATGTTAAAACCGTTTTCTGTTTTACAATAGTTTTACAATTTATTTATTATTATTATTTATTTATTAAAAATCTAATTTAAAGTTTGACTCTGGCTTAAATTACGATTGTGAAGTAGGAGTGCATGTAGAATTTGCATTATTTAAATTTTTGAAAAATTCTGGCGTGATGGATGAAAACTGAATTCATTTTCAAAGTTAGCAAACCAAAATTATATTTAATCACCGAATAAAATTAAAACAACTTTCCAAAAGCTAAAATATTATTAATTTTTTTTAATTCAAATACATGCACTTTCATTATATATTATTTTCTTTTCTTTTACATATATTTATTCTAAAATTTAGAAGCAAAAGTTTGTTTTAAATTTATTATTACATGATTATACCTCATATGTTATAATTAAAAACTTCTTTTGTTAATAAAAAATTGCTTTTAAAATAAAATGAAACTAATATTTTTACTGAAATAAAATGTTATTGCTGAATCCAGTAATGTATAATTAGTTTTGATATACATGTATTTATATTAAACAAATCCATAAAAAATTAATAGCTATATCATAAATGAATATTTTAAAAGTTTCCATGTAAAGAATGGTTTAAAGAAAATATTAAATTTTGTTTACTTCAAGTCTCATATTATATATAAGTTCTTGTACAACTGTTTACAATATCTTTAGAACGACTGCTTCATCTGAAAATAAATACATGTATATATAGTACTGCTGTAAAACTTTCAAAACAGAGGTTTGCCAAACCATGGCTACCTTTCTACTCATGGCCACTCTCTGATTATAAAGGCTCTCTAAAGAAAAGGGACTGGTGTTTCCACCTGGTATTAAATAATGTATTAGGCTTCCCAGAACAGCAAAAATCTAGGAACTTTGCTCCTTATCATGGCCACAAAGAGGTTAACCGGCCAATGAGTAGGCAGACGAATTGGATATTTAAGAAGTGGAGACGAAGGAATAAGTTAGATGGAATTCCGGCTCCAACGGCAGCAATAAATGATGGTTCAGAGAGACGAAGATTGAGCAATAATCATGGATTCTTTATGTATTGATTGTTCAGTACCTTATCGAGTCAAAAAAAAACCTTCTACCAAACCATTAAGCGAGTGTTTGTTCACTTGATTTATTTCAAGAATGTTATGTAAAATTTATTTTACGTGGGCCGTTTGTGTGATCAATGGATAATACTTCTAGTAGTAACAGAATTTCATTTAACTAATGTGGTAACTGTTTTAATTCACGGTCAGCTACTTGAACCCAGATATGTTGCGTCATTAGTAATTGACATAATCTGTTAATTATTGATACTTCTGTGATTAAAAAAAAATAAATATAGTCCTTGATGTAAAATGCAGGATAATAATAAAGGTAACATAATGATTTTAAATCTAACAGTAAATATAATTTCTTAATTTCCAGTAATTAACCCTAGCTCTGTCATTTATAGGAACTTCACTGTCAATTTCTAGATCACCCATTTTGACATAAGTCTTCTAGGCCCTATTCACAGTTTGTTTTTGTTGGTCCTGAATCTTGTCACAGAGACGATCAAAACATAATCCAGGACAAAATTATCTTGAAAGAAGAAAATTACTACATGTATTCTATTTATTATGATACAAACCACTATATTGGATGAATTTTGCAAGTAGGAGAAAATTCGTCAAAAGTCAAGATTTTCCATGAACAATTTATTGGGCTATACGTTTGACCAAGATCTGATGATATTGCTCACGCGGAAAACCTTCACTTTCTATGATCCTGCACTCTACAGAGAGTTAACTGATTTAATTTCAAGAAAATAAAAGATAAATGGTCTATATGAACAACTTAAATTTAAAAATGCACAATTTTAATTAATGTTAAATACTTTACACATTTATTAAAAAGGCCTGATTTTTTTCAGGTCATTTGAAGCTATCTTTAAAATGTCAATTTTTTTGTAAAAAATGTATAATAAGGATTTGTACGAGGGTTGGGGCATAAGTCATGGCAACTATTTTTTTCTTGTAGATATGTGAACGGATCACAAACGTATATGTGTCGTGTGGAAGTTCTGCAGGCATAATGTGTATGCAGAACAACAGATGACTCTGTGATAGCTGGTAGTAGCGCAGCGAGGGCTGTGAAATCAGTCAGTTGGTGAGTGTCGTGGGAGATGGAAGTAACCCGTGTTGAGCAGCGTGCTTACATCAAAATAGCCGTTCTCCGAGGGAGAAATGCGATGGAATGTCACAGTGAATTAGTGGAAGCCCTTGGGAATAATTCCCTATCATACCATACAGTAGCACGGTGGGTAGGAAAGTTTCAGCAAGGACGTGTGTCAACCATTGATGAGCAACGTTCGGGCTGATGGTATTCAGCGCCTGAGGCTGACGATATTCAGCGCCTCCCACATCGTTGGCAGCGTGTGGTGACAGTTGGACTACTTTGAGGGTCTTTAGGCCCAGGTTTGTTATGTCAACTTTATGTGTACTGTGTTGTCATTCTTTTTGCACCGTGAAGGCCATATTGCCCTGTATACTACCGTAATAAATTAGTGTGTTACGATATTTCAGTGCTATTCATTGTCCACACATGTAGTTAACACCTTGTCCTTTCGTCTGTATATGTCACATTTTCCAACCGGACTGGTATCTTCAAGAAAAAAAATAGTTGCCATGACTTTTGCCCCAACCCTCGAAATTAAAATGTAATTTGCAATTTTTTTTTATTGGATCCAATTTTAATAAATAAATAAAAAAAAAATGTTGTCAATTACTGGAGAAAATGTATGTCAACTTCTGGTGAATCATAAATTAGTTACGAAAAAAACTAATAACTTAATAGCTTATAAAGATATAATAATTTTTTAGAGATTGGCACGTTCTGCATTATATTTACAATTTAATGGTATAACTAGAAAAGTTTCAAAATGCAATTTCATTTGTGTTTCACTGCAATGTTTTAAACTGTCAATTATTGATAAATCTACCCTGTCTTAAACAATAATGTCTTAAACTATCAATTATTGGGTATTTAATGTGCCTATAAAATCTTTGATTATGAACCTTGGTACGTATTTTTTTTATAATCGATATATCATTGGATATAGGTTTACCTATATTGGTTTCATTTCGGAATTTTATTATCATTCCGTAAGTTTCCCTAGTAAGCGTATAGAAGAAAATTCGCATTTATTATCCTGGACTACATATGTTATTTGCTTTCCGTAGATTCTTTGACGCTAATTTTCTTGTTAAAAAAAAAGGAAAGTAAAATTAAACCATACGATGAAAGAGAAGAAGGGAACATTGTTTTTTAAGATTTGAATAGATTTTATTATAACTAAATGCCATTTAGTATTTAATAAATACATTTTTCGTTATGGTAAGCTTTTCATTTTATTTAAGCGTCAGTTGAAGCGAATAGAACACTTCAAAAAAAAAATTGAACGGTGTCACCATCAGCACCGGAAAGAGAAATCCCGTTTTCGATATCAACAACGGAAGTCAGTGCTTCGGCTGACACAAAAGAATGTGATCTCTTTAGGAAGGTAGAGCGGGGGTAAAAAATGAGATAAAAGGAATGTCAAAAAATATTTCAGGCCTCTCTCTTATATTTTTTTTACAGCTTTTTAAATATTCTCCTTTTGAAGCTAAAAGGTTTTTGAAATGCAATGAGAATCGGACCAAATTCTTATTATACAATGAAGAATAATAAAATGAATTTTACATGTATTTTAAAAGCAATTTGAAAATGCACTATTAATAAGTAATAAGAATATAATTTTGAAATTATCAACCAAGATTCACTGAAAAGAATGAAGATGAGATATATTACAACCAAATGCATACACATAGTAAAAAACTAAATTATGTGAATAGGTAAGAGGGAAAGAGAGAAAAAGAGAGAGAGAGAGAATCAGGTAAATGAAAAAGATAAGCGCAAATGGAAAGGTACAGATGAAGGAAAAATTATGACGTTGCGGTAAGCACAAAGTAATGGGATTTCTGGTTCCATCCAGCAGATGGTAATGGAGGCAATTTCTGGGCGAACGCGGCGGTTTCCCAAGCGCCCTCGCGCGTATTTTTCTGGAACGTCTCATGGACGGAAAGAAAGCTATCATTGCGATGGAATGCGTAATTAGAAATGTGGTGCAACCTAGAAAATAAGAGTTTAACAAAAATATGGAAGGAAACATTTGAAAATTAAAAACACACACACATAAAAAAACACTCACGTGAAGAAAGTTGTAATTAATAAGAAATGATACAAGAAAAGTGTATTAATGAATTCATGTTTGTTAATAACAGTTAAAGCACTTTGTGTTGTTAGATATTTTACAATGATTAATATAATCACACCGAAATAATTGCACATTTAATTATATTGATTTGTATTATATTTTTTAAAATAAGTTGACTATAAGAACATACTTATAAAGGATATTTGTTGACTTTATCCGGAAATGAACCAAAACCGAAAATAATTTAAAATAACGAAATTTCTGAAAATTTGAAATTGGTAAACATTTTCTAGAAAATTGTTAGATGGTAAGGATAGAAAATAACTATGTAAATCTATGTGCTTGTGTAAGAGAAAACAAAATACTGAATCAATTTTTTAAACACAACTCAAGTTAATCCATAATTTTTATTTCAGAGATGAGCAGATGTTAGTCTAAAAATATTGGCATTCCTTTCCTAACGGTTTTCGATAAGTTTTTATACTTCTC
Organism: Rhysida immarginata; assembly: GCA_023313115.1. Classification (NCBI taxonomy): domain Eukaryota; kingdom Metazoa; phylum Arthropoda; class Chilopoda; order Scolopendromorpha; family Scolopendridae; genus Rhysida; species Rhysida immarginata. The sequence goes on from JAHWFO010024270.1 coordinate 54,617, forward strand.
ACTGATTTTTTCTCCTCGAAGAGTCAGAACATTTAAAACCATATAAAAATTTCAACAGATATTATGCTCTCCTGTCTAGTTTATAAAAAAAGTTAAAACCTGAATGGCGACTTGCGTTCTAATTCAATCCACACTTCTCGTAACATCACGAAATTAAATTAAAATCTCGAGCGAGACGGCGTACTTCTGCTAGTAATGAGATAAAGCATGAACAAGGAGAACAAAAATAATTCTCAGGTTCCGCGTGCAGTTAAACACATCAAGGAAGAAGGTGGCCTTATCACTTAACGGCTCCGTCGTGTAACCACTTCTTCTTTCCAACAGACACTGCGATAAACTTAATAAAATTTACAGAAGTATCTAGTGATAACTTATAAATCCTTATATCGGCATATGACCTTGTAATTAGTAACTACTCTCATCGAATTAGAGAAAAAGGAGAGTAGAGAAAATCTTCTGACGTAATCAAATCCCTTCCCCCTTTTGTTTTTTTGTAAATTATCTTAAAACCAAGTACTAAAACGCAAACTATATGGTATTTTGTTGGCATGAAGTACCATTTTTTGAAATAAACAAAATGCCCAAAATTTTTGAATAATCATGTGTTTTTGTTTTTTTTTGGTCAGATGAGCCCAAGTGTAGGTATTATGGCTCCCGGTGGGGCATTTTAAATATATAGAAAAATAATACTACTAAACTCAGAATAAAACCTGTTGAGAATGCTTGGTACTACAGTATCAGCGATATTAAATACGCAAGCCAGTTAAAAACTTATTACTGTAATTACGAGATCTGTCGTTCTGTTGCCAATTGTTTCGTATTTAGATTCGGAAGAGCAATAAAAAGTAAGTAAAAGTTATAATAAGGAACAAGCCTAAAATGGCGATCAAAGAATAAAAACCAAATTCGCCATTTCAGGCATGTTCCCGAATGCATAATCTTTGGCGAAAAGAGGAACATTCAATAGTCAAAACAGTTAGTAATGAAATTAGTAATTAATAATATCTGCTATTATCTACCAATGAAATTTAGACGATTTATCTGAACTAAAATAAACATAATACTGTGTCTGCTATAAAAAAAAAATTGTGTGTCGCGGGACACCCGACCGAAGTGAAACTAAGAATAGTCAGTGAAAATAAGAATAGTGAAAACAATAAACTAAAATGCTACTTTTGACATTGAAACGAGATCCCCAGCAATACAATTAAATTGAGAAAAAAAAAAGTTGAAAATTCGAGTTACTTCATTGCCAGAACGATGTTAACAAAACATGACATTACACACGAGCATGCGGAATGACTTCATTAAATCAACAATCACTGAGCTTCGAATTTTACGGCTAGTCTTCGCTCCGCAACAATCAAAAATTTTATTCAATTGTAACTACTTCACTTTCAAATTTTAAACTCAATTTTATCGATGAAGCAAAGAGATGGAAGGTCGATCTTAGAGACATTCCTATTCTAATTTTCGATGATCTATCCGAATCTGAAGTCATATTCAAAAAATCCGAAAAAAATGGCAACACCAAACGACCGACTGCATAAATGCACTATTCATCACCGCTTTGCACTATTTTATTAAAATTACTTTTGTTGCGGGATGCTATGTGGTATATTCACGGTATTTTTTGTTTTTTGCCTTTTTGCAATGTATATGGCGGATATGTTTCCAACTGCTGTCCTTTACAAGCTCGAAAACTTCCTATGCGTCCTATAGACTTTTTAGCTTTCGTTTTTTTTTATTTGGAATTGCTTCTTCAGTTCGTTTACGAGCTTTATACGCTCTCATGCGTTCTACACTTGTTTTTGGGGGCGAACTCTCCGTTTGATTCACATACTACAATCATAAAAATAATATAATAATCCCTGCATTTGCACTATCTATGATTATGCAGTAACAATGTATTGCATTTCAATGCGGAAGCCTTCTCTCTCGACGGTCACGCTCCATCTCGGATATTAACAATCAGTGTTTTCCGTTTGTTGGAAACAACGAAGGTTGGATTGTTGGAACTACGTCACTTCCGTAACGGGAAAAACGTTTCATTCTAAGCATTTCACTCCCCAAGTCGTTGTCGCCGCATAAGAAGTTTCACTTCAAAAAACTAAAAATTAACAAATCAAAACAGTTATTTACAAAAGGATACTCCGTATTTACATTATTTTATTTAAAGGCAGAATTCACAAACATAATAATATCCTTCTGGTCCGACGCTATCACTATAAGCCAGATTTGCTACCATTGTCATTTTACCCATTCTTCACGCCGGCTATCACTTTCTTTTCCTACCATCGCAGAAAATGCAATTTGCGACCATGTCTTCAGGTATTTTGTTCAGGTTAAGGGCATCTTCCAATTCAGAATCATTATCTATAATTTCCTCCTTTTCTTCGTCTTCGTTACTGCCGGTCATAGATGTAGCCGCTCTCTGGACTCTGGTACGATTGCTTTCCCCTCGTACACAAATAAAATGATGAAACCAAAAGCTTACATTTCTTTTCTTTAAATCCAAACATACCACACTTTCATTCCGAGCGCCAACAATCATCCCACGTTCAAAGGCTGTTAAATCGCGTTGTTTACCCAGATCTTCAGAAATAAATCATTTCTACTGTCTTCAACCTGCTTCCTTCTGGCAACTTCACCGCGAAATCATAGCTAATTCATCTCCTCAAATGTAGTGTACAATCTGAAAATACCATTAAAACTAGGGGTTTCCATTGCATATTTCAAAATTGATTTCCATATTCGAAAATGGCGTCTTTTTTTTTGGAAGTGGAATACACATAAAAACTCCTCACATAAAAGTACAATAATTCTTCCATTGAAAATACTCTGTCAAATTTGTATTTTAGACGTTAGTTATTGGTTCATTTTAGGTGAGACACTTCATATGTAGAAAATTAATTCAATAAAATTCTTTTTACTCATAGTTTAGTATTTTATTGGTGTAGTCCCGGAATTATTGAGCATAAAAATATTACAAAAGTTGAGTTTCCTTTAATGTTGTGGAAACTATAAAAGGACCTTTAATAAATAAAAAAAAACAATTATAACAATTATTCTATATCGCTCATCTCTCCACCCAGAGTTCTCAACAGACACGCAATCAATCCTGAATTGCATTGGTATTGAATGTTATGACTGCGACCTCTGTTGAGAGATAAACTTAAAGCAAGGAATATCAGTGGAATGGATGGTCAGAAGCTTCCATATTATTAGGAGCTTTAGCAAAAAGCTACTTATAAAAATGCGCCTTTGGTCTGTACGTTTATCCGGCTGTCCGTAGTTTTCACGATAACTTAAAAACAGATTAACTTTTTCAAATTCTGTTTTCAGAAATATGACCATCAAAGTTTTAACAACTTTTCAGAATTTTTCGTGGACCCCTTCAAGTCGAATTCACGTGCTAAATCAGTGACTGTAAAGAATACCAAGATAATGGCATGTCATATAACAATCGATTTGTCGAGAAGGAATATATTGTTATTTCTGTTCATCTTTTAGACATTATCGACATCGGCACGCGCACGTGAAATCGCTTTGTCGACGCACGATTGCTCAAGTGCTCATAAATTATATCATTAAGTAGTGGAAGAACGGAGCTAGTTATTGGTTTTATGCTGTCCGTTCCTCCCCTTCATAATTTCTACATTTTTTGAGGTAGAAGATTGAAATTCGGAATATACCTTACTATGAGCATGCCCACCTTCACTGTTTAGTTTGGTTTTGATTGATGCACTGGGGTCGGAATTACGGAGGTGGGATTCAGTGAGGACAAAAGATCTATGTGCTATTTTGGTACATAAAGGAGCAAAATTCAGTATCCAGATTCCTGTAGGCAAGATCTACATTACTATTAAGTTTAGACCCAATTGTTCCAGTGGGGCCGGAATTGCGGGAATGGCAGTCATTTGGTCATTAGAACTACGGCAACATATAGCATCTGAAATGTTATTCCATCGGAAATGATGAGAAAGGAAAGAAAACGAGCTTTTTTACATTTTCTGCACACTAAGTTCGAGAAAATCAATTTTTTCTTGGGGGGGGGGGGGAAAAAATGCAGATAAAGGAGTAAAAATAGATGACCGCAGGATCTGCTATGTGTCTTATCCTACTCGGGTAGGATTAATTTCTTGTTAATAAATGTATAAATGCATTTCTGCTTTACTGCTAAAGCTCGTCCTTGGAATGTTAACAAGATTTTATTTATATTATAATATGGAATCAGTATCAATTAAACGAAGGAAAAAATTGGCATGAGTTACAAAACAAAGATTTTAATTCCCTCTAACAACAACTTATCTGCTTTCAACTTAAATTCACAATTTTATAAATAAATAAAAATACTAGTTCGCAAATGTATTTTATGTGGGTAAAAAGTTTCATTATCAGGAGCTTTAGCAAAATAACTACTTATAAGAATGTACGCTTGATCTGTACGTTTATCAGGCCTTCCCCCGTTTGCACGATAACTTGAAAACGGATTAACTTACGGTTTATCTTTACAGGCTCTAGATGGACGTATTGGATTACAATGAATTCTAAAAAAAAAAAAAAAAAAAAAAGTTTTCAACTTTGCAGGTTCTTTCGTGGGCCCATTCAAGTCGAAGTAACGTGCTAAACATTGACCGTAAAGAATACCAAGATAAGACATGTTGTGCAGAGTGTATCTAAAGCCCTGTCACAAACTTCTGGTGGTGATTCCCCACAGCGAGATGAAAACAAAAGTTCATATAACCATGTTTCGGATAACAAACCATTTAAAAGTGAAGTTTCAGCAACTGGTTTTATACTCTGTGGATAGCATGTTAGCTTCTCCGCATTATTTACGTTTCAGCACCCAGGCCTTATCTTTAGGTGGCGTTGCCTAAACACCGGAAAAGATACTTATCAAATGGAAAGCTTATAATTTTTTTAATTGAATCAGAACCTTTTAAAGTTGTCAAATCATTTTTTAATCATTGTTGCCTTAGGCACGCTCACGTAGTAATCGCTTTGTCAAGGCTCAGTAACTCAATCACTCAATTATTGTACTGCGTTGAGCAATAGAATAGACGTAAATTTGGAAAGAAATTAAATGAATTTCCGTTGGTTATTAGTAATTCTACCTGCAGTTTAAATTCTGGAATTTAATATTACTTCTACGTCAGAGCTAAAGCTCCTTCTTAGAATGTTGCAAGATTTTATTTCTATTATTGATCTATATCCACAGTTGCTGTCTAATTCTACGCATGTGTATTGTCTAATGTTTCCGTCTCCGTTCAACTTAGGCACTAGATAGAGAGTATACCAACGAGATTAATTTAATTAGAATGGAAATAACGACGCCATATTGGAAGCGAATTGAAGCGATGTCCGCCATGATAGTTGAGGTAAAAATTTGAAATACTATGATGTGAAGTCATAATAAGAAGTATAAACATTCGGTTTATTACAGTCATATTTATCATGGTGTTGTATGCAGGAAATGAATATAAAATGAAAATAATAAATCTCTGTGAAATTTATTCCATTTATTAGAGCGAAGCTCTGTTATCAGGCGAAAATCAAAATTCTTTGTGCGCATAAAACTTTTGAACCAGAGAACATAGACAAATGAAATTTTGCACACAGCTGGACATGACCATCCTGATGGTCACTAAATAAAAATTTTAAAAATCGGTTCAGCCATCGAGGAATAATCACCATTTAGCTGTTCCCATTGAAATGCATTGAAAAAAATGTAAACAAACAATTGCACGCGCTAATAGATTTTTCAACATAGAAAATATGGCGAAGCCCTTCGCAAATTTTTTTCTGCACCATCGATTTTTGAGACCATTTTATCGAGTTCTTAGAACTTTTATCACCTGTTTTTTTAAAGCGAAGCTCTGTTAACAGTCGACAAGTGTAATTCGATGACCGCATAAAACTTTTGACACGTAATAGTCACAACAATGAAAATTTGCACGTGCATGCGCATGACCATGGTGGTGGTCAAGAAAAAAAAATTTTTCAAATCCGACCTACCATCGAGGAATAATCACCCTTCAATTGTTCCCATAGGAATGCATTGAGAAAAACGTAAACAAACATTGCGCGTGCAAATAGAATTTTTGACATACAAAATACGGCGAAGCCCTTCGCAAATTTTGCTCTGCACATTCGATTTTTAAGGCCAAATTTCGAAGTTCACAGCGTAATCACAATATCTTTTTGGTGTGGTTGTCGACATTGTCTACTCGCCAACTGAAACTCGCAACCACTTGAATGAACTGTCGATGTGCATTCTCGTCAAATTCGCAACCTATACTGGACCAACATTAACCAATGAAGCAGTTCCCATTTTACCGATCGCCGTTGGCTTCAAAAAAGGAGGAGTATCTTGTACGCGTAAGCAATTTCCGCTTAAGTTAGCATATGCAATCACCAGACACAAAGCACAAGGAATCACTGTTGATAAAGCAGTCATAGACATTGGTGATTCAGAATTTGGACTTGGCTTGTCGTACGTGGCATTTTCACGAGTGAAGACCATCAACGGTTTATTGATCGAACCGGCATTTGCAAAGCCGCGGTTGATTAATATCAACAACCATGCATCGTGGAAGGTTAGGCGTGAAGAACTTGCCAAATTACGCAGTTTAAAATGAAATTGTTTCAACAATAAAAATTAATATCAATTTAAAGAATTTAGTTAGTCATTTTCTTAACAATCAATAACGGTTCGCTCTAAATTATTGGTCAAGAAAGCGATTCGCGAGTCGCAGTCCGCCCTAGTTATCTATACATAGTATAAATCTAAGTCACTTCCCCGGTGTATGTGCTCGATAACTTTAAGAACTACTGCATCGATTTTTATGAAACAAGTTTTGTTTGTTAGGGGATTTATGTAGAAACTTTGTAGGCTAGGTATTAATTCATAAAAATTGGTTTTATATTAAATTATTTACGTTAATTGCTCTCAAAATGCGTCAACATGGCTGCTCATCATATGGTGATCGGCGATCGAAACGCTTAACGCCATCTCTTGAGCAAACAAACAAACATAAGCTAATTCTACTTCATCTTAATAGCTGAGTAAATTTGCAAGAAGATTGTTTCTCACATGGCCAACTATATGTTGCCTGTTCTAGAGTTAGCGATCCTAGAAATTTATACATTTGCAGTAAAGATGCAACAACATTAAATGTCGTTTATAAGGAAGTACTCAAGACTTAGGTGTAGTCCAAAAACTTCTATTAATTTTTTGGCATTAAATAAATGTTTTTTAAAATTTACCTATACTGTATTTTTATTTCATGATTTAAAAAGCCCAGGCAACGCCGGGCGCGGGTTTGCTAGTCTTATATAATACTAGCAGAGGACCCGGCGTTGCCCGGGATAATTACGCTTGTAGGTAAACAGAACAACCTCAAAAAGCTAAATTAAACCTCCAAATTGGTTAAATAATAACTCAATCACTACAATATAGAGCGAAGGGACTATCCATTCTAAGAAAAATCCGAAAGACAGAAATTTAGCTCTTCACTGAAAAAATCCATTCTAGGTGATATACCGGGACTTGATTTACCGAAAAAAAATTTTTTAAAGGCTCACAATGGATGGACCTCTCCAAGGATGCCTTCTAGTCTAAATAATTTTTTACTCACGTAATCTTACTTTAGATGTACACTTGGTGTTGTTGCAATTTCCTTTCTTCTGTCGATGTCTTGAAGCAAAAATTGGCCATTCATCACTTTGTGTAGTCTAGCGGTCGCCGATTCTTCTATTTACTTGCTTACCATTTGCTCAATACAGTACGGAGCTAAAGGAGTGATTCCTCTATCGTCTTTCACTCTTTCTCCATAGTCTGCTAACTCATTATCTCCAGTTACTGATCACTTTTAAAGATTTTCAAGAAATTGTTAAGTACTAAGAATTCTCTTTTCTAAGAAAAGCCTGAATAACAGGAATTCTATGCATTGAATTCTATATTGCACAAACTTTGCCTTGCATTGTTGGTCATGAGATATATATTGTTGGTCCGTGCAGAGTGTTTGTGAATTGCGTGTTGATACCATTGTTGATATCATTATGCGCATGCGTAATGTTAGGACAAAAACTGAAACAGGTTTGCATTGTTGTTGCACGTTTTACGAGTGTTGGCACCGGCTTGATGCACCGTGACCACCGAGAGACAAGGCCTGAGGACGGATGCTTAGAAGGGCTAATTTAAGACTTATTATTGTTAGAAATACGAATAACCATACTCTTCTAATGATGATTAACAATGTATGACGTTTCCGCGCTCAGGCCTTGTCTCTCGGTGATCACGGATGCACACGCCGGAATTGAAAATTATCCTGACCATTGTCTTCTGAGCAACATCTATATATTTAAGTTCCAAGGGTGATGCAGGGTCGAGTCACTGAATTATGACCACCACGCAAATTTATGTACATACAGTTCTGCCCATTCACTGGGGGAACGGATAAACCTGCCTGTTGGAAGACATATAAGGGTGGTTTCATAGGAACATTTCGTACAGCAATAGTCGCAATCATAGGTAAAGCACGCGACCTAACAGACCTTGAAAAAGGTATGATCATCTGATACCGTACAGAAGGCGGCAGCATTTCGGAAACCGCAGCTTTCCAGAACTATTCGCGTAGTGCCGTAGTGAAGGTGTACAATGAATAATGTACAAGATATGCATTCTAGGCGTGCAAACTGTAGGGGACTACGGACTGTTAAAAAGCTATCCAAAAAAACTGTGCAACGCAGCAGACATCTGGTACCATGTGTGCATCGTAAGAAACATTGCATTGCAGTACAAACATGGGACCTAGACCAGTGGAAAAAGGTTGCATTTCCCGATGAGTCGCGTTCTACTGCATCCTATCTACGGGTGGTAGCGTATCTGCCAGGAGACATCCGAAAACAAACAAGTCGAAACCATTGTTGAGCGGCAACAAGTTGGAGGAGGCAGTATAACGGTCTGGAACATGTTATCGTGGCATGTTTTGGGTCCATTACTTCTTCTGGAAGATACCGTCAGTAAAGCGTGGTTCCCACATGCGTAAAAATAAAGGCAGAAACCACAAAGCAGAAAAATTTTATGACGTCAGTTCCTGCTTTCGTCTCTTCTGCCGGACTGAAAATTTCTGCTTTTTGGAGTTTGCTTGAGTTCAACTTTTATGGCAGAAGCAGGGCAGAAACGGTTGCTCAGCCAATAGAAAACAGTCTCTGAAATGACGTCACAGTTACATCCTCTCTCTCTCTCTCTCTCTCTCACAAAATAAAAATGTCGGACGCTCAGCTCACAAAAGCGAAGAGGCCGAGAAAGAAAATTGATGAAACGCTAATAGATGAGGTGTGAAATATCAATATATTAATACAATTGAATTAATCAAATTAAATTGAATAAACAACAATTGAATACAAAAATTCGATATGATGATTGATAAGGAATGCAGCTACGTTCAGTCGAAGCCGGCCCTTTAGGTCGATCGAGTGCGTTTGTGTTGGGCAAGAATTACAACGATGGATGGCGCTTGGGTAGCAGACTTCTGCTATCTCATCCTTTTGAGTTTCTGCCATGTGGGACACCTCCAGGAGCAGAAAGTAAAAAGGCAGAAAAAAATACGCCCTGGTTTCTGCTCTCTTGTTTTCTGCTAGTGGGAACCACGCTTAACTGTGCATATTATCCATCGTTGCCGACCAGGTGCATCCCTACATGGCTACTGTATATCCTACGAATGACGGCATCTTTCAACAGGATAATGTCACATGCCACATGGCCAAAATTTGCTGTGCATGGTTCGAGGAGCATGAGGATAAGTTTCATTCCCCTGACCTCCGAACTCCCCAAATCTTAATCCTTGCGAGAATCTGTGAGAACATCTGGATCGACACGTCCGGCAGTGAGACCATCCACTCCGGAATATTCACGAGTTACGTGATGCTCTGCTGTTCGCATGGACACAGATTCCTGTTGCCATTGAGTACATGCCCCGTCGCCTAGCTGCTATTTTGGCTGTAAAAGGATGCTATTCGGATTATTAGGTAGGTGACCATAATTCAATGACTCGACCGTGTATTTTTAACATCGAAGACAGACATAGTGAAATCAGGTCAGAAACAATTTCTAAAATACTTAATGAATGGGAGTTTTACGATAATTTTGTAGTGGGTTTATCCACCTAAGTTTATAAAAATTTGCTCTGAAGGGTTGTTTACCGTCAAATTTTGACGGGTTCCATCTAGTAAAAAATGATTTTTGATGACATTTTTCATTCAATAAGTATTTCATTTAATTTCAGGTTAAGCAGCATTGATTCTGATCAGTGTTTGAATGGTAACATTCAAAAAAAGGCAGAATACCCTCAAAATGAAATGGTGGACATGGTATTTTTATGTTGCAAGTCAACAAGATGTTATACTTGCAACCTAAATGTACGCTGAAAGATATCCAAATCGTCGCCATCCTTCAAGACAAGTCTTTGGAAAAATTATTGAACGTTTTCAGAACCCAGATTGTGTTCAACAACATGCAAGACAGGGACGACCAAAAACAGCAATAAATGAGGTACAGTGCCACAGTGGTTCTTGCTGCAGTTGCTGCTAATCCACATACCAGTATAGGTTCCGTTTCTGATGATATTGGTTGCAGTGTAAGATCAGTGTGGAATGTGCTTCATGATCATAAATTTCATCCATTTCACGTGTACTATCATCAAAACCTTATTTCACGTGACTATGAAATACGTTCAGAGCGCTGTAACTGGCTTTGTCAAATTCATGATGATACACAGTTCACAAAGAAAACGTTGTGGTCAGATGAATAACAATTTGCACGTTTGTTAATAAACTTAACCTCCATTACTAGGCCAATGAAAATCCTCATTGGTGAAGAAACTGCTCATCAAGTGATTTGGAGGACAAATGTTTGGTGCGGCGTGTACAGCAATCAAGTTATTGGTCCAGTGTTTTATGATGGAAATCTTACTGGCCAGCGTTATAGAGATCTTATTCTAAGCAATATTGTGCAAGAGTGTATTGAAGAGATGCCATTAAGAGAACGTTGTGAAATTTGGTTTCAGCAGGATGGTGCATCTTCTCGTTTTTCAATAGCAGCACGTGAATGTTTAAACTTGACGTTTCCAGATAAATGGATTGGAGAAAGTGGACCAGTCACACGGCCACCCCGCTCACCAAACTTAACTAACACCTCTGGACTTCTTCTTATAGAGCCACGTAATAAATATAGTTTACGAAACACACCAGTAACTTTTGCTGAACTTCAGCAGAGAATTACAGTTTCATGTGCATCAATAACCATTACAACAATGACACTGTGAACGAATCCATCAAATATATTGCAGAATTGTTCGAGGGGTAATCAATAAAGTAAGGTTACAAACCCTGCAGTGAAACGTGTACATTTTATTTCATACAACCAATACAGCCAACTGATAGTACATACATTAGCTTATTTTTCGACATAGTCTCCATATCGGTTTAGGCATTTGTCAGTTCGTGGGATGAGTTTGAAGAATTCACTCCTGGTAAAAAACCTGCCCTTGCGTGTTCAGCCACGTTCTCGCTAAGTGTTTCATCTCCTCGTCTGAAGCGAATCGTCGGTCTCCTAGGTGATCCTTCAAGTGAGGAAAGAGGTGAAAGTCGCTTGGAGCGAGGTCCGGGGATCTGCAAGCTGATGTCCGACAATATCTCGTTAATTTGGGACAAGAAACGTACCGTGAAGGAGTGTTTAAACTGGTGAATCTCTGGGACAAATGATTAAAAGTTCACGGCGACCATGTTGAAAAATAAACAAACCTTCGTAGTTTACATGAAATTTGTGTCAAAATTTGTTTCTTTGAATATGTCCTGGATAATTTGACCTGTACCTTTACGGAGGTTGAGTCAAAAGTAGTGGCCGATCACCACGCAAACTTTAAAATGGGCACTAGACAAGAGCCAGTCATTGCTAATCTTCAAAGTAGAGTCCATCATGATCGATGGTCTTCATCCAACGATCAGCCAGTTGGCGGATGACCTCGCGAAACCACTCCTCCGGTTTCTGGTCGAAAAAGTCACGCACGGTGTCTTCAACCTCACTGACATTGGCGAAGCGCCGTCGACGCAGGAAGTGCGCCATGGACCGGAAGAGATGGTAGTCGGAAGGTGCCAGGTCGGGGCTGTATGCTGGATGTGGCAGAACCTCGATTTTTTCCAGCAGTTGACGACACACCTTCACCCGTTGTAGTGCTTGCGCGGGCGTCAGCTCGTGGGGCACAACTCGACAGCTCCAGTTGACCTTTCCCATGCCGTGCGAATGTCCCGATGTCCGCCGCTAGTCCAGGGGTGGTGCTGCCTGGGATGACTTCCACTTGTTGCCGTAGGGCTGCGTCATCCACTTCTTTGGGTCTTCCGCTCCTTGGCGCAACTTCCAGGCCCATGTCTCCAGACGAAAAGCGGGAGAACCACCATCGTGGTGTCCGTTCATTGGTCACACCCTGACCTTCCACCCTGTAAATTTCGCCAGCTGTTGCTCGCGCACTGGTCCCCTTTTTCCAATAGTGACGAAGGAACCCGCGTATCACCAATTTTTCTGCCATATTTTTACAACGTCTATGGCATTCAAATTCGTACTGACGTTTCTTCCCACTTTTTTCTCTTAATAAACTGCGACATACCCTTGTGGTAAATGCTCTTCGCCCAGAATTCGTCAACCTCTAATCCCCCCTCCCGAGTCGGCCACTATTTTTGACTCAACTTCTGTATTATCGGACCGCCCTCGCATGTACTATCAGTTGGCTATATTAGTTGGATGAAATAAAATGTACACGTTTTCATTGTAGGCTTTATAACCTTACTTTTTGATCATCCCTCGTATGTAGTACTAGCAGAGGACCCGGCGTTGACCGGGATAATTACGCTTGTAGGTAAACAGAACAATCTCCAAAAGCTAAATTAAACCTCCAAATTGGTTAAATAATAACTCAATCAC
>JAHWFO010024270.1:67998-116134 GCA_023313115.1 Rhysida immarginata
AAAATTATTTCTTTTTAGGTAACCATTATTGCAAAATAAAATCGGATAAATGATTTAGACTAATTTTAGGATGCTGTGCAACTTTCCAATTGACTTTTTTTCTATCTCTTACGGTTTTCATTATGCATTAAATTTAACTTTGAAATTAAATGTCAAGGTCAAAATTAAAACCATTGTTAAAAAGCCCATACATGATTTGATAGAATATAATTTTTTTCGAAATCTGGAAATTCCCATTAGTTATTGAGATATTGAGGCTGGTAACAGGCTTTTTGAACACCCTATATAATATAAGATTATTATCTAAAGGGTTTTTAAAAACATTATTGCAAATATAAAGTCCATTGCTGTTCCTGCGTACATGCCCACAGTTGAAAAACCATAATTTACCTTTTAAAAAGTAGAACGAAACTATAAATATACTAGATAATGAAAAAAGTGTAAAACTTTATTTTTTCTTTAATAGTCAGCAAAAAACACCCACGAAGTTTTTCGACGGCTTAACAAGGACTTGGACATATGAATGTACTGTAGCAAATTAGTAGAGCCAAATTGGTACAATTGATTAGCTTCATTTAAACAGGTGAAAGCGTTTTTCGCACTAATTCTTCTTCCTATCTATTAAACGCCGATGTGGTATTAATTTTGTTCCTTTTTTATCGGGTAGAAAAATGCATTTTTTTGAAAAAACTCTTTTAAAGTACAGTAAATGTCAGTTTATTCAAATGCTTTGGTTATAGCAATTAATAAACTCCTGAATGTTTCCTAAAATAAATGTTATATATAGTCATAGAACGGATAACTAAAATTAACTAAATACAGGGTGAATACAAAAGTCTGAACCCCCCTTTTATTTTTTGAACCGAAGCAGATATGTCAATTTTGATGAATCCAATGAATAAGTTGTGGGTGCCCTATCCCATGGTGCACTTTTCATCATCCCAAATATGCAAATTAGGACACATTCAAAATTTATCTCAAAAACCGTAAGGGATAGAGAAAAAAACCCAATTGCAAATTTGTTCAGCATAAACAAACAAACAAAACAAAAAAAATCATCCAAACCGGACCAACCAATCACCCACTATCACGTGGTGAACTGTTCGTAGCTTACAAACAGTCACACTGCACAAGGAAAACTGAATGTTGATATTTCCACCATGTAAAGCATGCAAATTAAAAAATTAACATAAATTACCATATTCACATTCACTTTCATGCGGAAAAGCAAATAAAATGCATGTTTCAGCACACAGAAGACAACAATTCCAGGATGCCAAGCTCCACTGTTCCGGAAATGGTCAACATGATGTTCTGCTTCGGAGAGGCAAGGAAAAACCTACATGCTGCAGTTAGGTAGTATCGAGACAGATACCCTAACGAACGCCATCCATCTCGTCAAACAATGCGTCACATTATTCAAAGATTCGAGGCTACAGGGAATGTTAATGCAGAACGAGGACGACCAAGGGCACATGGCGACGAGGATACAACAACACTAGTTCTTGCTGCACTTGCTGCAAATCCCCACACAAGCAGCAGAGCAATTGCTGCAGATGTTGGGTGCCATCAGAGAACTGTTCTCAACATTCTACACGCACATCATTTTCACCCATACCATATTCATTGTCACCAAGAGTTACTGCCATTGGATTATGTTGCTAGGGCCGCCTTCTGCAACTGGCTACTTACTTGCCTGGATGACAATTCAAAATTCATTCATGAGGTGTTGTGGTCAGACGAAGCCCAGTTCATCAGGGATGGAGTTATCAACAGGCACAACCATCATCATTGGGCAGACGAAAACCCACGATGTCTGCGAGAAGCAACTCATCAAGTGAACTGGAGAATCAATGTGTAGTGTGGATTGTACAATGACACTGTGGTTGGACCGTATTTTTACGATAGAATACTGACTGCAGAACGCTACCGGGCTGAAATTCTCAACGTGGTAGTCACAGTCCTCATTGACAATTTGCCATTGGCCTCGTATCAGCGCACGTGGTTTCAGCATGATGGAGCTCTTCCACATTACGGCTTGGTCTTTCGCGAGCATCAAAGTGAGATGTTTGGACAACAAAGGATTGGCCGAGGAGGACCAGTTTGTTGGCCACCCCGCTCCCCTGATTTTACACCACTTGACTTTTTCTTGTGGGGATACCTGAAGGACAAGGTTTATGCTACGCAGCCCGCCTCACTGGAGGACCGGGTTCAACGAATCCAGGAAGCGTGCCGAGGAGTGACACCAGCCATGCTTGCCGATGTTTTGGTGTCAGTTAGGTTCCGTGCCCAATTGTGTTATGGTGCCCACGGTCGTCACATCGAGCATTTTGTTGATTAACTTTTTTTTAAACTGTTTGAGGTAACTGGTTTGTGCAGTGTGACTGTTTGTAAGTTACAAACAGTTCACCACGTGATTGTGGGTGATTGGTTGGTCCGATTTAGATGATTTTTTTTTGTTTTGTTTGTTTTTTTATGCTGAACAAGTTTGCCATTGGGTTTTTTTCTCTATCCCTTCCGGTTTTTGAGATAAATTTTGAATGTGTCCTAATTTGCATTATTGGAATGATGAAAAGTGCACCGTGGGATAGGCCACCCACAACTTCGTATTCATTGGATTCATCAAAATTGACATATCTGCTTCGGTTCAAAAAATAAAAGAGGGGGTTCAGACTTTTGTATTCACCCTGTGTATTCAATTAACCCAAGATAATTAGGAAAAAACTTCCTCAATCCAATGCCACACATCGCACAATTTACAAGAGTAATAAACAGATTATGAAGAACAGGGCGTGTAAATCAACTTCATCCCAGAATGCAATTATGCGCGAACCATTAATGGCATTGATTACTTACTTTTCAAACCCGCTTATCCGTTAGGGTCGCGGAGACAGCAGCCCTATGGAGGATCTCCAGCGATCGCGATCTTCCGCCATCAGGCGCATGTCCTCCCCGGTAATACCCAAGCGACTCGAACCCAGATTCTCCATGTAGTCTAACCACCTGGTTCTAGGCCGACCCCTTGTTCTCTTATCCACCGGCTTGGAAAGTAACAACTGCCTAGGAAGACCAGTTTGCGGCATCCGTATCACGTGGCCATACGGATCTCTCAATGCGGAGAAGTAGCGGCTCAATACTTAAAGACTCCCTTATTGTGCTGCTGTGCACTCTATCTAGTAAGGTAATATTTGTCACACCTCTCAGAAATCTCATTCCGGCCGCTTGTACCCACGATCGCACTCTTTCGGCCATTACCAAGACTCATGACCATAGGTGAGAATGGGGACAAAGATAAATTTGAAGACGAAAAGCTTGGCTTTGTTTCCCAGCTCGCGTTTCGTTACCGTAGATCGCCACAGTTCACGTCTGACACAGCTTGCTGGACCGATCCGAGCATCCAATTCTTTTTTCTGCCGCCCATCACTCGTGAATGCAATCCCGAGATACTTGAACTTCAGTCCCTAACATGGAGAGCGCACTGAGCAGGCTGTCTTGAAAGGACCAGAAGTTCAGTCCTAGCCACACTGATCTTCATCCCAGTTTCTTCACATTTGGCTGCAAACCGGTCTAGTGCTTGCTGAAGATTAGTGCGAGAACACCCATGGCGGACAAGTTTGTCAGCAAAGAGCAACCTCTCCACCAAGCAGTTGCCCACACAAACACGCTCATCGCCTCGGCTGCCCCTGTCTATCCAGTCCATAAAGATAATGAACAAGAGGGGCGACAGTTTGCACCCTTGGCGGAATCCAACACCCACGGTGAACGGTCTTGACTTAATGCCATATATCTGCATTCGTACACATCTCAGAGCTTTCGTACAGAGACATGATAGCAACCAGTAATTGCCCATCCACTCCATACTCTTGCAACACTTGCCAGAACTTCTCCGAGGATCTCTGTCATATGCTTTTTCGAGGTCCACAAAACAAGTGTAGACATCTTTTGCATGTTCCCAGGAGTTTTCAAAGATTTGCTTTAGAGCGAAGATATGATCCGTCGTGCTTCGGCCAGGTCGGAAACCGCACTGCTCCCCCGACAGTTGGGAGTCGACTATTTCCCGACTTCTCTTCTCCAGACACTTAGCGTACACTTTCCCAGGAATGCTGAGCAAAGAGATGCCTCGATAGCTGTTGCAATCTCTCTGACCTCTCTGATGGCATTGATGTGCTCGCCTATTTTGAAACAAATCGTCATGCAAATATTAGAAATGCATCTGCGGAATGTGGGTTATCATGCCGAATATTTTAAAAATACTTCACAGGCATCAATATCATCCATACAATCTAATCCCTGTTCATGCACTTGTAAGAGAGCAGGACCGACAGTTGAGAATAGATTTTTGTAACTTGCTAAGATAGACGTCAACAGTCATTATAATAAATGCGTTCTCTGTAGTGATAAGTCTAAGTTCACTCAAGATGATATTATAAATTACCATAATTTTCATTTCTGGTCACAAAGCAATCCACACTGTTACAGGTAAACAGGCCATCAATACAGATGATCAACTAACGTCTGGTGCGGGATGTATAATTCGACAGTATTTGGTCCATTTTTTTACGAGGGTACATTAACTGGTGCACAATATGTAAATCTTATTATTCGAAATATGGTTT
Source organism: Rhysida immarginata (assembly GCA_023313115.1). Classification (NCBI taxonomy): domain Eukaryota; kingdom Metazoa; phylum Arthropoda; class Chilopoda; order Scolopendromorpha; family Scolopendridae; genus Rhysida; species Rhysida immarginata. The sequence continues at coordinate 72,615 of JAHWFO010024270.1, forward strand.
ATGATGTTATCAAAAACTTAATATCATTGGCTGAAATTCGTTAAGTATGGTTTCAGCAGGATAGGGCACAACCCACAGAACTACTGAATGTCACAACTCTTAAGAAATGCTTTTGGAACTAATTGGATAGGATTGTTTGGCCCTGTTTGATGGCCTCCAAGGTCACCTGATTTGACTCCCATGGATTTCTTTTTTGGGGTTATGTGAAGAATGCTGTGTATGAAATTCCTCCCAGAGACTTGGAGGAGTTGAAAACTCCAATTCAATACGCATATACAAACATTTCTCGAAGAACATTTACTAATGTTTATGAAAACCAGGTGTTACGATTTCAATTATGATTGATTCAGATAGTATCTTATCTTATCTTATCTTATCTTATCTTATCTTATCTTATCTTATCTTATCTTATAAGAGCGGGTAGGTTAATCAAAGGAAAGTCAGAGATAACCTAGGCACTTATTCCAACGACGGAATTTTGCGCCAAGACCCATAAACCTAGGAGAACCTACAGGAAGCCAGACTCGATAAGAAAGCGAGTCGGGCTACTTACTGGATGTCCTCAAGAAAAGTGGAATTTATGGTGAGGTGACGAAAATATGCCAAAGCGACATATTCAAAAAGAATATGATGGGTAGTTTCATCCGCCAAATTACACCTTAAACATAGCGGTTTCTCCTGAAGGATCCCCATTCTATGCAAATATTTTCGTAGTAAATCATGACCTGTAAGAAAGCCCATGATAACCCGTAATTTATTCCTACTAAGCTGCAGAATACTAATTGTTAGACTATGAGTAGGTTTCTTAATCATGAGTCTAGCATGTCTTTGATCGGTGGTCTGTTCCCACCTTTTTGTCATCGCTTGATAAGAGATGTTATTAATTTCACAGATTGCGGTTTGTTTGGAAATACCGCAAAAAGGTTCCGGACCACAGGGTGCCAACTTGGCACCTTGTTTTGCTAAGGTATCTGCAACCTCATTTCCAACTATACCTTTATGTCCAGGGACCCATAATAACGTAACGCTATTTTGGAGAGCAAAGACCTGTAGGAGTTGACGACATTCCAAGATTTAATGGCCTTGAGGGCCGCCTGACTGTTACTGAGGATGAAGATTTTCCTACGAACGTAGAGTTTATCTATACATATCTGTAGACAGTAAATAATAGCTAACATCTCTGCCTGGAAGACTGTTACCCATTGATGAAGTCCACGAGAGCGAAGGGTTTTGGGTTCACCACAGTAAACACCCAGGCCAGAGTAACCATGATGTCGGGAGCCATCCGTATACCAAATGATCGCACCCTTATTAAAATGCCAACTCCCCCCTCGCTGCTCTACCATGGGTACTATGATGACCTCACTCGAGAGCTCAGGGAAGGTACGAGTTTCCGCAATATCGGCGGGCATTTGCTGGTCTTAATCCGGCTGATGATGGTATGAGATTTCACCCTAGGGAAGTCTAACCATAGCCCTTGATGACCCAGACGATAAGATCTTTTTCTAGCAATTATCTGGATATATATATCCAGGGGAGTCAGAGAAAAAATAACTTCCATGGCCCTGGTTGGAGTAGTTGAGACAGCACCCATGATACCCAAGCAGGTCAACCTTTGAAGGGGGGCTAGCTTGGCCTTAACAGTAGACTGCTCAATCTTACGCCACCAAACCAGAGCACAATATGTTAGGATAGGTCTAATGGCTGTTACATACAGCCAGTGTGTCATTTTTGGAGGAAGACCCCTAGGACACGGCGACATCGATAGAGTGCCATTTTAACCTGATTTATTCTTTTATCAAGATGTTGATTCCAGGTCAATTTACTATCGAGGATAACCCCTAAGTATTTGACCTCTTTCCTTACTAAAATCTTTTCACCAAACAAGGTTGGTGTTCGATTAATAGGAATAATTACTTTCCGACAAGTAAAATGTACAAGAGTGGTTTTCAAAGGATTAACTCTTAAATTCCGCTCAATGCACCATGTTTGAACCTCATCCAAAGCAGATTGCATCAGGTCCAAAAGTGTAAGTTTAGCAATCCCGGATACGTAGATGACAATGTCGTCCGCATACCCTTGGGCATATATGCCACGGTTGTTTAACTTAAAAATAAGATCGTCCACACCAGGTTCCATAGCAGGGGGGAAAGAATACCACCCTGCGGACAACCCCTGGAGGGTCGGATCTCTCTTTTCTCCCCCAAAAAATGGGAGACAATAATTCTGTCCGCCAAAAGGATTTGAATCCATTTCCAGAGCAGTGGAATAATTGCTTTAGAACATAAAGCATTGGCAATTGAAGCATAAGAGGTGTTATCGAAAGCTCCCTCGATATCGAGAAAAACTGCAAGAGCCAATTCCCTATACTCAAGGGTTCTCTCGATTTTAACCACTAACTGGTGCAAGGCAACCTCTGTAGATTTGCCCGGTTGATAGGCAAATTGATTAACATGAAAGGGACACTGCATCCCAATAGTTTCTCTAATCTGCCTATCAATAATCTTTTCAAAACATTTAGGTATGAAAGAAGATAAACTTTTGACCAAATCATAGCGGTCCTTACCAGGTTTCGGAATAAAGACCACTTTGACCAACCTCCACAGATTAGGAATATAACTTAGAGCTAAACTGGCCCTAAAGATAACACATAGGATTGGTGGGATCACATCCGATACTTGCTGAAGCAAGATTGGCGTAATCTCATCCGGTCCAGGAGACTTGTATGGTTTAAAAGATTTAATTGCCCATACAACTTTATTACGTGTAATCACTTCCTTGGCCGTAGCCCAGCTATCCCTGGAGATATTGCTGGAAGAATCCAGACAATTAATATCCAAAGGTTCGCAAGGCATGTCACCTGGGAAGTGAGTTGTCATAAGAGTCTCAAGGACTTCTTTAGCATCCTTGGTAAATTTACCATCCGTTTTTTGGAGAGTACCAACAAAAACTGGATTATCTCTCTTTAAAAATTTGTTGAGTCTAGCTCCTTCTTCAGTCTTTTGGACTGATTCGCAGAACTTCCTCCACGAAATACGTTTAGCCGTTCTAACGGCTCTATTATACTCAGCGAGGGCAAGCTTATAGCTATGCCAATCGTTGGTGTTTTTAGCTTTCCTAAAAAACTTCCTAACAGCTCCTCTACGCTGAGAAAGATCCTGATTCCACCAAACGCGGCAGGGTCTACTTCTCTTTCTCAGCAGGGGGCAATTTTCGTGATACGACTCAACCAGGGTCTGTTGCAATCCATTCACACACAGTTCCAGGTCAGTCGTGTCACGAATTTTGGTCGGAAGACCGGAGATCGCTGAACGAACGTCCTCACGAAATTGAGTCCAATTCGTCCGCTTAGGTCCTATCCCAGTCCTCATCCGCTAAAAGAGAAAAACGGTCAGCCAAAGATGGCTTCTCATCAACATACCATTTTTATCCATTTGCTCATATTGGAAGAACCAATAGTGATATCGATTACCTCCCTTCTAACAGATGTGATGAAGGTTGGTTTATTACCTAGATTAAAATTTTTTAAGTTATTTTCTAAGATGAAGTCAAATAAAACCTTACCTCTCAAATTAGCGTTGGAACTCCCCCACATTATGTGGTGAGCATTTGCATCGCAGCCAAAAATGATTTCCACATTACGGCTAATCGAAGTTACCCATAGTCTTCTAAAGTCGTTGTTTACGGGTGTAGTCTCTTCAAATGGAAGTAACCTGAGACAAAAATAATGTCTTGGTTTCTCCCTTCCATTTGAAGGGTGAGTTTTGCTACGGTCAAGTCCCTAGAACACAGTTGATACATACGCAAAGCATTAATATTATTTTTTATCAATAAACAAGCTCGGGGAGATGAGCATGAAAAATCATAAATCAGCTTACCTCCACAGTTGCTCAAACCTCTAATTCCAACTTTGGAAATCCAAGGTTCTTGAATTAGAGCAATGTGATTGTCCTCGGCCAGAAAAGTCCCACTGAGGTTGTCTACCGCCAGTTTTTTATGCTGCAGGTTAGCTTGAATGCACCTCAGCATCTGGCGGTGAAGATGTAGAAGGTTTCCCTAAAACCTTAGCTTGGATCTGAGACAGCCCAATGTATAAAAACCATTGTCTATCTTTCAGAATCCTCGCATCCAGTTCGGGAAGGGCCAACACAATGGTGACTACATGATCCTTAAAATTAAGATTCAGAATGCCCTATTGCGTTGAAGTCAAATCTTTATTCTGGATTTCTATCCTTTTCAGGATATCGTTTCCAGAATATTTACTAAAAAGTTCAGCGAGCTTTAAGATTATCTTGGTGCTTTTGACGAGTGTCTTCGCCTCAACCACCAAGAGAGTCTCCCCCTCCCAAGGATTAAACTTCTTGACTGTTGTAATCAGCCACTCAGAAGTCGCTTGGTCCGCACAGAGCAAAATAAATGCTGCAGCTTCCAAGCGACAGTACTTAAAGTGAGGTCCAGTGCCTGAAGACATGTCCTCCATAACGTCCATCAGTTTCTCCTGGAAAGCTTCCAACTGCTGCTCAGTGAGCTGCTTGTCTGGATAACCATCCAGGACAACTGCCACTTTTATAGTTGTTAAAGCCTCGCGAAAAGTCCCAGATTTGGGTTTCTTCACGGGCTTCTTGCCCTCTGAAGAAAGAGTGTTACCCTCAAACCTAGGTCTTTTGGTAGGGGTTTGCACCTCCTTTTCAGTGGGCGTCAGGCCGACCCTAGGTGTCCAATCTTGGTGCCTTTCGCAGTTTTCTTCCTAGATTTACGGCGTTTAGCCAGCCCAGAAGGAATTTGTTAACCAATCACGCTGATAACCTCGCCAGAGGCCGCACTCTGTGAAGAATGTGGCGCCTGAGGTTCAGAAGCAGCCGGCTGATTGGATTCAGTTGATATAACAGAGGGCATTTCTGCCATGTCAGTATCAACTGTTAGTTTCTGGTGCCCCGCAGGGTTGCCAGATGAAATTCGGGGTATATTACTTTCCATACACTGGAGTAATAAATGCAGGATTGACGGTCCATCCCGGGGGTGCCTGCATTACCGGGATAAGGCTAGTTACTCCTGAGTGTCGCCAGGTAGACAGGAGGCTCCGTTAAAGACACTATAACCGAAGTGTCATCCACCCTTCAGCACGGGTCGCATAACACCTTGGGTTCGGGAGTTGGTCTGCGCCCCCTTATTGGATATTCGGGGATGTCCTAAGTTGTATACAATTTAGGATATTCGGCTATCCGCCACCTGCCGACGCACCCAGTAGCCGCTCAAGCCGATGGGTTCAGATAGTAACCAAATAGAACATTTCCTGTAATTTTCTTGAGAAATAATGAAATAAGTTATATAAAAATGGTGATTTAGGATAAACAAATTCATTAATAAGGTTAATTAATAAAAAATTAACTCCTCGGATGACTTTGTTCGAATGCTGGAGTAGGCATTGATAATTTAAAGGTTTTTCTGTTTCTAGCGGTTCAACTTGTACATTGAACGACCAATTTATTAGAGACACCTCTTACGGAAAATAGATCGGCCTCCCAGTGACACTCAAATAATGGAACAGGCCGAAGCGGTGTATAAAAGGGATGCATTGGATCACAAGTTGCAGTCAGCAGTAGAAGTGGACTGAATATGGGCAAATCCAAGGATTTGTTTGACTTTGAATGAGGCATGATCCTCATTGGAGCTCGACGGGCGCAGTTGAGCATTTCGCAAACCGCGAACCTCCTCAGGTTTTCCGGTGCAACAGTGTCAAGGGTATTCCGTGAATGGCAGTTATGCCAAAAACCAACCTCCAACAAACACAACTCCGGACGAAACAGGGCCGTAGATGAACGAGGCCAACGGCGACTGGCACGGATCATCCACAGCAACAGGACAGGAACAGCCCAACAAATTGCAGCGCACTTCAATGAGGAAGCATCCCAACCCATTTCGGAGCACACCGTGCAGCGCATCTTGCACCGAGCTGGGTTTAACAACAAAATAGGAAAGCGGGCCTGCTATGCGCGCACAGGCATCGCCAACGGACACTGGATGAGTGGAAGAAGGTCGCCTGATCCGACGAATCGCGATTCCTACTTCATCATACGGACGCCAGACTGTGCATCTGGCGCAGACAGCACGAGGCCATGGACCCATCCTGTCAGCAGACAATCGTACAGGCGGGTGGAGGAGGAGTGCTGGTCAGGGGTGTCTTCTCTTGGGTCTTTTGATATCCGTAGATACATCCCTGAATGCGACACACTACCTGAACATTGTTGCCGATCAGGTGCACCCGTTCATGATGACTGTGTTCCTTGGTGGTAACGGACAGTTTCAGTAGGACAATGCTCCCTGTCACCGTGCTCGAATGGTCTTGGACTGGTTCGAGGAACATGACGCAGACTTCCACCTGCTTCAGTGGCCAGCTCGGTCGCCTGAACTCAATCCGATCGAGCATTTATGGGATGAAGTGGAGAGAACCATCCGACGCCTTCCCACACCACCGTCCACCCTGAACCAATTACGGGACGCTGTGATGTCAACCTGGGCTGCTATTCCTCCGCAACGGTTTCAACACCCTGTTGAATCTATGACAGCACTTATTTAGGCAGTTCTCGCCGCTAAAGGAAGCGCAACACGCTATTAGCGGGGTCTCTCTAATAAATTGGTCGTTCAGTGTATAGCAGTACGAATAAAATTCCATTGGAGGGTTCTACAAGTTTTCCATTGCCACTTTTCTTGTATCTTACAGGGTTAATAAGTTTCGTTATGATTTGATCCCTTAAAGAGGTCAAAAGTCATATATGCCGTCGGCTTCAGATTGCGCATCCTCAGTTTCCTATAGCATTGTATCAACAGATTAATGATAATTTTAATAGATTTGTAGATATTTGGAAGGATAACTTCAAAATAGAAACCCTGTATAAAGTCATCATTAAATATGCATTCAGAACAAAGAGAAACATAGAGTTTTATGTACTAACTTAAAAAGAATAGTAACAGAAGGATAACAAATGAGTTTAAAAATAAAATGTGCAGAATGCTCAATTTTTTTTAGTGGAACGGCAAAAGCAACTTCTGAAAAATATTCAGCCAAACTTAAATTTTAAAAAGACTAGTATTGTAACTTGAGATAAAATTCTAGTCGAACTGGTTTCTAGATATTGAAATTGGGTTGTTAATAGAAAAATGTATAGCTATAATAAGAAATTATTTCTCTTAATTGATAAACTTTAACGATGAAAATTAAAATTTTCTAAAAGGTATTTTACATATTACTTTATAATTTTAAAAAACCGGTTTTTCCACGGTTTAAAAATCTGAACTGCTCTAAGAAGAATTATTACTCTTGAACAAATTTCACGAACGGACCAATAATTTACATCTTTAGAAAGCAAGGAATAAGGAACAATCCATTCTTATTTGACGGGATGGCATTTTGGTGTAGAATGTATCAGAATCGATGGTCATTGAGCTCAATGCATTAAATGGAATAGACCCAAAGAGCAATGTTCTGCAATCCAATGCCTTCTTTACAATAAACCTTTTAGAGCAGCGATTCGCAGTCTCTCTGATACGGTGCCACGAAAACTAAAATTGAAAAGTTTCGATGCTATTCATTAAAACATCCATTTGTATTAAAGGGAAAAGCTTTCACATAGCACCAAAGCCCTTTCCAAGTACCACAGATTGAAGAACGGCTATTAAGCTTATAGAGAAGTCTTTTTTGGCCTACCACACTCACTAAGAGTGAAGGCCTATGTGTTCGTTTCCGAAACTCAAAATTCTTATTTTCTGAAATCGACTTAAAAACTCATGAATCGAAAAGATATGTTGAAATTTTGAAAAAAAATTTCCGTTTGTACGTATGTGACTAATATGTGCAGCTAACTCCTCCGAAACAGTAAATAGCAGAACCGAATAAAAATTTTACATATATACAGGGTGAAAATTAATTCCACTGCCAAACTTGAAGAGGTAGTAGGGATAGTCGAAACAAACAACTTTTCTTTATACCAGTTTTGCGAGAAAAATTTATTTACCAATACAAAATAGTTAACGCAAGACATGTGAGAACAAGAGGTGTGAAAGAGGAGAAACTGCAATGGATTGCAGAGGATCCCTCAACAAGCACCCGTGCAGTCACAAATTCTGTGAGGACCAGACAAACAATTGTCTGGAACGTCATGCATGACGATGGGCAACATCCATACCACGAACAGACTGTGCAGGCTATGCGACCCAACGAGTACCAACTACTTGTGCACTTTTCCGACTGGTATCTTCGGAATGTTGTCGTCAATCCCGCGTTTGTGAACTTGTTTTGTTTTCTGATGAAGCACAGTTCACCAAGGATGGTCTTTTAAATTGCCACAACCGCCTTGTGTGGAACGACACAAACACTTTGAACAAATGCTATAAATTGTGCCTTAGCCTATTTTTATGTCAATTTGGTAAGCCTTTTTAAAAATATTAATTTTTTTTCTAAAAATTAAAAAATGTCTGTAGTGTTCAAACCAACGAACCAAACTCAATAAATTTGACATGTACGGATTGCTCTCATTAAGGCGAATTTTTTTGTAAATGACTTATTTGGCCCTGATGAGCCGTTTTGGAGTTATTAACGACCCCCCTCCCCCCCCTCCCCCCCCTCCCTCGACAGAATTTCTTTTTTAATAAAAAAATTAATTCGTACATAGAGGGATACTTAAACTATGCATTGACGTATTTTTTACGGAAATGAGCTAAGCCTTTTTAGAGAAATTAACTTTTTTTCTAAAAATGAAGAAATGGTAGAAGCATTCATTTTATCGATCCAAACAATAAAATCGACATGAACGGCCTCCTATCATTGAGATGAACCTTTTTTGAAAAGAAACTGTTTGGCTGCGATAAGCCATTTGAAGTAATTGAGGTTTTAAGGAACCCCAACCCCCCCTCCCGACAGATTTTTTTTTCTTTTTTGAATCCGTTTCATGACCTGGTGGTAGGCCTGTGCGAATGTACCATTCCGCCATTGCAATTATTTTTTGTGGAAGGCGACGCAAGATTTCTTTGACTCATCTAATATTAGAGCTAGTGATTTAGGGAGATAAGAATGAAATTTTTCGGTAACTTGTCTCAGTGGCAGTTGGGTGTTCATTCATGACGAGGGTTGTTTTTTAAATTTGTTACTTCACAAAAGTAGCAGCCCTTCAGGGGTTCATTTTGAAAATTGACTGTTTCATAAAAATGTAAAGCATCTTGTCAACAATACATGGAACACAAAAATACTTTTGAGACAATCTCGAAAAGTACAGGGTGATTACAAAAGAACTTCACACTTTTAAAAATTTATTACATCAAAGCTATTCAGAATATAGACACACCACATACGGATTCTTAAAGAAAAGCTATTGAAGTTTATTGTGACACAGTTAGAGATGTTCAATATGCCCCTCTGTCGTGACACGGCATACATCAATGCGATAGTCGAATTCGTCCCAAACCCGCATTAACATGTCTCCATCAATCTCATGTATCGCTACCGTAATGCGTTCTTTCAGCTCGTCTAGGTCACGGGGAAGGGTTAGGGTGAAGACCTTGTCCTTTACACACCCCATAAAAAGAAATCACAAGGTGTGAGGTCGGGGCTCCGCGGTGGCCACTTTGCAAGTTCCAGGTTATTGTTTGCTCGACCAATCCACCGCTGTGATTTCTTTTTATGGGGGTGTGTAAAGGACAAGGTCTTCACCCTACCCCTTCCCCGTGACCTAGACGAGCTGAAAGAACGCATTACGGTAGCGATACGTGGGATTGATAGAGACATGTTAATGAGGGTTTGGGACGAATTCGACTACAGGGGGGCATATTGAACATCTTTAACTGTGTCACAATAAACTTCAAGAGTTTTTCTTTAAGAATCCGTATGTGGTGTGCCTATATTCTGAATAGCTTTGATGTAATAAATTTTTAAAAGTGTGAAGTTCTTTTGTTATCACCCTGTATAACAATACAGCTGCAGGTTTTTACTTATTACTAAATGATCATCTTGATCTTTCCATATATCAGTCAAGCAGGCTGTTAACTTTCGTTTAACATGTATAACAATGATGAACAATTTGTATAAAACCAATTAATAATAATGTAGATTCCTTTTATAATGTACATACTGAAATAAGTTTGAATTGAACAGCTGTAGGGCAGAATGATCTTTTCAGAAAGGATTAATTCCGCGATTTTACTTCTCCTTTGAAGTCGTGCATTAAGAACTTAAAAATTAATTTCTGACAAATTACTGTTATTTGTCTAAAGCAACTGGCAGGCAAATTTTTGAATTGCAATCTACCATGTCGATAATAATCAGAATTTTTTAACTCCAACTTTTTTAGAAGTTGAAATTTATCAATATACAGAATGTAATTTTTTGCTGTATAATACAAGCGCATAGCAATTGCAATAGGAAGAGGAGATTCCTATGAAGAGAAAAACTGTATTTTTCTATGTAAAGAATTTACCATGTTGAATTATAGACTTAAATATTATTAGTAATTCCTTCTTCTCATGTTATACGAGGTGCTATATCAGGTAGTAAATGAAAACAGAGATAGAACTAAATGGTAACAGAATAAAGTTTTTTTATACGCAGTGGATCTTTGACATTGTATGGAGATCTTGACGTAAATACAGGGAAAATCAAAATGATGTACCCGATTTCAGAAGTTTACTCTATGAAATCTAATGAACATATGGTTTTGTGAGACATGTGCTACGAAAGGTAAACGTTCAAAGTTTACTTCAAAAATATCACATCACATTACATCACATGTGTTCTTTGTGAGCGCCTAGCGTAATCCGACACACATCAAGCCGATAGTCTGTCTATCTTCTGCCAAACCTTTCGTAGCATCTCGCGGTCAATACCAGCAATGGCTGCAGTGATGCGGGCACGCAGGTCATCCAATGTTGTTGGCAATGGTGGTACGTACATATGATCCTTTACAAACTCCCACAGGAAGAAATCACATGGGGTCAAACACACAGAATGATCTCTATACTCCAGTCAACGCCATTTTCTTTAACCGCACGCTGCTGACCATTAGCGGTAGAATGTGAAAACCCTGCGTGGAAACTAAACTGTGAAAGTTAACCTTTCACAGTTATTTTCTTATAACACAGTAAGAAAATGACGATACACCGAGGTCGAAAACAGAAAAGCGCTTAGCTCCGTCGCTACTTTTCGAAATGAAACGCTAAAAGAACACGTTGTTTCTCGAGAACTTCATGGGAATTTGGAACAGCCCAAACCATTCTTTGTTAGGGCATTAAGTGTACAGCGTAATGATCGGCACCGGGAGAAAAGCAGCAGAAACACACTCAGCGTATGAAGGAAGAGATACACCCCTGATCACTTGACTGCGAGAAAAACTATCGTGCCTTCATAAAATGAGTAATCAAACCTATCCATAGCATATCACTACACACAATAATAATATTAAAGAAGAAACGCCGACTTAGACACGCTAACTCAAAGCACCTAGATGAGACACGGGGCACATTGTAGGAGAGGGCTTGGGTGTAACCTCCTTTAAAGAGCCAATACCGCTCGATGAATAAACACCTCTTTTCAAAATAAAATATAGACGAAGAATAAGTTTCCACTCGCCCCGCGGATGCGAAGACGAAGTTTGCCATCGGAGAACATAAACAGAGATGTTTCTCTCGTTTGTCGTTGGCCGGAACGTGGTCGCTAAGGATTAAACAGTCAGATTTCGGTAAGTATACTGGCTTCCTCCTCTGCAGTAAAATTTATATGAGACACGCAGGAGGAACATTTAGCAACATACAAACATGAAGGAATAACATTATTGGAAAAGAAAAGTCCAGAAGTATTTCCTAGGATGCATATTAGGAGCTCTCTCAAGTCCTACTCTTTGAAATGTCGAGCGGAGCTAGGGATTGGCTCTTTTCACTCGGGGTCATCCGCAATAAATCCCCCAACGTTCAGGGAGAACGGGAAGATACCACAAATCTGCTCATAGTGGGATACTGGAGTTTCGAAAAAGCTTGGCAAATATTTATATACACCATTCATTGACTATAGCAGTAACTTACCAGTAACGACAGATGAGAAGCAGCGTTGATTCTTACTATTATCGAGCAAAATAATTCTATGGCAAATCGCTGCCCATCCTGACGTCCCGTCTCATTCCATTTTTCATCTTGCTTGGTTTCGCCCGGCAGGTCCGACACATTTAGCGACTCGCCGGTGAAACGTTCATCATCTGAAATTTCATAGCTAGCATGAATGTCAAAAACAGCTCGCTTACGTTTTCCCGAAAAGAAGCACGTTTGATGAATAGGAACACCCTATAGCCTTCGGACTTCCAGGAGTACTTACAAATATGAGAAAAATCACTAGGAACGTTGCATACGTGCCAGAGGTGACCAATTTGAAGGTGACAGCGGAAATTAGGATGTATGGTACGTTTTCTGCTTTTTACAAGAAAATTCTTGGAAATTTTGGATGGCATCTCGCATGAGAATTACTATCTATAAATTCTTAGATGTTCGATTTTTTTTAATAGATTCATATAAATCAATATTAAATTCTTTTATTGCTTCAAGTTGTATGGCCACTGTCAGATTCTTTGATTTTAATTCATGGAAATTTTTAATAAACATTGTCTCAGAGGATTATTTTATTGTTTAAGGAGAACGATATTTGAAAACCGTACTTAATATTTGCCGCCTTCTGTTCTGATACAAGCGGACGTCCCGGAATTTTCCCATCATCTGAAATTTCTTATGCCATCACTAGATGTTGCAGTTGGAGTAGAGGGGGGGGGGTCTGTTTCGAATTACCGCTGAACGACTCACTGTACAGTAACCAACTATGCATAGGGTAGATGTACCAGTAATTGACAATTTAAGACATTACTGTGAAACGAAATTGTGTACGGAAATCAAATTGCATTTTGAAACTTTTCTACTTATACCATTAAATTATAAATACAATGCAGAATGTGCCAATCTCTAAATAATTTTTATATCTTTAAAAGCTATTAAGTTATTAAATTTTTCCCCAACTAATGCATGAATCACCAGTAGTTGACAGTTAATGCACCAGAAGTTGACAGGCAGTTTCACCAGTAATTGACAATATTTTAATTGCACATTTTTATTATATATTTTTTACAAAAAAATTTGACAACATTCAAAAGTAGCTGTTAAAATCAAGTTGTTCATTTAGACCCTTTATCTTTTTTTTCCTTTGAAATAATAAACTAAATCAGTCCACTCCCATGTAGAATGCAAGGACCATAGAAAATGAAGGTGTTTTCCAATAGTGCAATATCATCATATCTTGGCTAACAAATTGTTCTTAGAAAACTTGATTTTTGTCGATTGTTCTCCTATTTGCAAAATGCTTCCAATTCATCCTATGCTAATTCTTATCATAGTAAAGAGAATATCAGTAGCAGTTTTCTTCTTGGAAGATAACTTGTCCTGGGCTATCTGTTGATCGCCTCTGTGACAAGATTCAGAACCAACAAAAAGAATCGGCGTATAGGGCCTAGAAGATATATGTCAAAGTGGAAGATCTGGAAATTGACAGTAAACTTCTTATAATTGACAGACCTAGGTCAATTAATGGAAAATAAGAAGTTAGATTTAAAACCATCATGTTTCCTTTATTATTACCCTACATTCTATATCACATTAGTATATTTTTTTCGTTTTTTTAAAAACATAGAAATTATCAATGATTGACAGGCTATGTCAATTACTGGTGACACAACATATCTGGATTCCAGTAGTTGACGGTGGATGAAAACAATTAAATCATTGGTCATCTGAAATTCTGTTACTACTAGAAGTATTGTCCATGTTCACGTAAAATTAATGACAAATATTGCACAACATTCATGAAATAAATTCAAGTAATCAAACCCTCGCGTAGTGGTTCATTACAAGGTTTTTTCGACTCAGTAAGGCAATGAACAATCAACACGTGTTTGCGGCCATAATAGAGAGCAAAGTTACTAGTTTTTTACTGTTCTGGGAAGCCAACTACAATGTTTAATACGAGGTGGCAACACCAGTCCTTTTTCTTGCCTTGTTATTTTATTAAAAGCCCTTTATATCGTGAATTGTCAATTACTGGTACACTGTCAATTACTGGTACATCTACCCTACTTCGAAAACTCGAGCACGCAGATAGTGTTAGAAAGTCTTTTCTTATCGCAGTCCGGAAAATCTGTGCAATGTGAGCATTTGTAATGAAATTACAAAGAGTAGGACAGTACGTCTTTTATCCACTATAACATTTGTTCTCATACCCCTTCGGTACGAAAAATAAAAAAGCTGCTCAAGCTGCGATTTTCTTTTGTGTACACTCTCTGTATATCTGAGAGCTGATTTATATGGGGTCTCCTTTAGCATGGCTTTGCTAGCATTTAGGAAAGAAAAAAAAACATTTGCGCATGCATTCGACAGCTGATATTGTTTAGTAGACGCATTCATTGTTTGCTTTTGAGTAATAGCTGTTAATAGTAATGAGCTCCCCCTTCGAATTATGTATATAACAGTCTCCAATTAACATAAAAATTAATATTAAACAAAACATCTGCAAAATGAAGCTTGAAAAAAAAATATTTTTGCATCAGTGGAACGCAAGGGCACAAACGATGGGCACTGAAGCTTTTCAAATTGTACCAAAAGAAGGATATAAAGTAATTCCGGCATAGAATTTATTAATTAAGATACGAAGGCGAGTCTAAAATTATCTACACGTTCGCCATAATACACTTTCAGGGTTGTCATACTGCCTTCTGCGCATGCGTGCTTATAGTTAGAACAACTGCGGTCACGTGTACGAAATTTGATCACGATCGCGTCATTTGCCTTCCGGCTATTCCCGTGCAAACTGTCCGCTCCGCTAGCAGTTCCACCAAGAAGGAACAACGAGGAGTGATCCAGTTTTTCTGGTCGGAGGGTGCGAAAGGGGCTGCAATTCACTGTAGACTTTTATCACAATACGGGGACAGTGTTTTATCACCTAAGAGTATTATTCCGTGGATCAAGAAGTTGAAAGTGGTTAGATGGGTGTGACGTACGAAGAGAGAGCAAGACGCCCTTTAACCTCCACCACGGACGACAAGATTCACCAAGCTCGAGAGATAGTTCTGGCGAATAGACGATTTAACATCGATGAGGAAGCATCTTTGGCACATCAGTCATGGTTCTTCCCGTCAAACCATGAAGACTTAGACGTGCAGGAAGCGGTGCTAAAGTGGCTTCGCGACCAACCGAAAGTTTTCTTCTTCTTTCTTGTTATCGCCTTCTTCCATGTGACAAACATGCATCACCATACTGAAGCTTCATTTTTCTATGAATTTCAATAGGTTTCATACCTTCACTATTCAAAAATGGGATAACTGAACGATGTTCTTCTTTGGTGCATGTTTGAAGTAAGGCGGCCATCTTTAAACTGCTGCTGTGACGTTGTTTACTTGTCTCTGCTTTCCTGCCGCCTACCGGATAGTTCTACAAAACGGATCTGCAAAATTAAAACACTGTGGGGCGAAATTTGGAATTTTAATTACAATTTTGCGGCTTTCGTTTGACTCTCCATCGAATTCATTATAATTGTAATGAACACTGTTTCTTGTAAATTTAAATTTATTTCTAAATTTAGCTTTCTCTTTACGTAAATCTTCAAATAAGCAATGAAATAAACAGATTTGTATACAAATCGGAGCGAAGATACCATCTATCGCGTCGCGCTCTGTGTGGCTATCCTATTTTGTCCATCGCATCCGTCCCGTCCATCGCATCCGTCGCTTAGTGCTCTGTGTGGCCGTAGTTTTATTCTTGGAGTTTTTCAATTGATCCGACCATTTAGAAGATAGAAGCACTGAAAGTATGGTGTGTTTGGATTTAAAGAAAAGGCAAAAAACATAAATTGTTCCTAAACACAATGGATTAGAAAATGGATAGAATGTTTTTATTTGAACATAACATTTTTACAGTTATCTTTTAAATTGATGAACAATTTCTGTTGAATTAATTGAAAAAAACACCAAGAATAAAATATTTCTCAAATAATGTGTACAATCTGAAAAAAACCCCATTAAAAATGCATTTCAAAGTTGACTTCCATCGTTTAAAAATGGCGTCGTTTTTTTTTTTTGGGGGGGGGGAATGTAATACACTTAAAAACCCTTCACATAACAGTACAATAATTTTTCTATTGAACGTACTCTGTCAGAATTGTATTTTAGAAGTTAGCTATTGGTTCACTTTAGGTGCGATACCCTGTACATATGAATATGAAGTTTACATGAAAATCGATACGAGTGGATTAAAGTTAACTTAAATGATTTATCAAGTGCTTCATTTAGGGTTTCTTATTTATTTTTAAGACCGAAAAACTATTTAAGACAGTAAACATACTCAGTTCACTAAAATGTTTATTAAAGGGAAAGATGTTGTTTTTTTTTTTATCTTGGAATTTTCTTCTTTTTTCGTTCGACAATTATCTAGTCTTAATAAGATGTTTAAAGAGGGTTGGAAACGAACACGCTATCCTGATAAAAAAAAAACTCTCGGTGCCGTCCCTTAACCTCATTAAGGGACGTATTAGAACGAGGTAACAAACTTTTCCCCCTCTATTTCTATCGTTGAGTACTAATCTGTGTTCGTGCTCCAGAAGTTTAATCCTTTTAAAATAAGAAACGCCTTCAGACACAAGACTTCTGCATTGTTTGTTTTTTTTGCCATTGTCACCATTTCGACAATGGCTCAGCCATTAACGTCGTTGGAGACGTGCAACTTGCCTTGAATACTCTAGTAAGACGGAGGTAAAAAAGTTCTCGAATGTAACACACGGCCAATTTCCGGTTAGACGGGTGAAATCGCACGCGTTAATTCACTTTCATTAAATGGGTCTTTAGGGCCACATATATTTAGGTGTTGTTGAATGGCAATCAAAATAAATCAGGTCTATTACACTCAAGAAATATCAAAGAGAGCTATCCGAATGTAAATCGTTATTTTCTCTTCCACGCTGGAAATGCGAGAGTTTTCAAAAAGAGAGGGGAAAATGCTTCACCTTCATTTGGAGCACCTTCAAAATGCCTTGGGCCATTTGCGACACTCTCGACACGTCCTTATCACGATAATTATAATTGACCTCTTGGGCCTTTCGACTTTTTTTCGTTCTTTTTCAATTTGGAACTACCATTAAGAGAGAAATGGCATTTTTCTAACGATTGGAAATAATTCGTTTAAGAAGAAAAACATTTGCACTTCTGTTATGAGAAAATAATTGCACGTAAAAAAAAGTAGAAATGCTAAATCTTTAAGCCATTTACGTTTTCTGTACTTGTTTAAAATAATTCTTTTATGCTCCAAAAGTTATTGATAGTAGGATCTGATACGAACTTAAAGTAATCTAAAGTTTAGTCCGATATTTGTATTGCTTATATAGGAAATAGTACCTATGGTTCATGCATATTAAAAAACGCGTTTAGCCATTAGCAAATATCTGGCTAGGTGCAAAGAGCAGATGTGAATGAGGAAATAAGGATGCAGTGAATTATTAATTAAGTATAGGACAAAATGAATGCCTAGTTTTACGAAGCAATGACAGCTAGCTATGCAATAAGGTGACGAGTAAAGCATTGGATAGTAAATGCTTTATGAGTAGCAAGTGACATATCGGAGGGGGTGGACAGAAGCGTATCAAACTGGACGAGAGTGCTATACATTGATTGTTTAATAGAGTGTATAGTCACCCTGGACTGCCAAAACACACTGATAGAGATCGATTGTCAGAGGCATGGACAGCATCAGATTGTCTAGCAGTTCTTATGGGACCCTTTTCCACTCTTGCTCCAGGGCAACTTCCAATTCAAGAAGCGTTGTGGCAACCATTGGACGGTTTGCTAGACGGCTTTCCAGTGCATCTCAAACATGAGAATCAGGTCTGGAGAACATGAAGGAGATTCGCACGGTAGGGACTTGCACTACCATCCATGAAAAAAAAGTTGTTTCCAATATCTGACAGCAGTCAGAGATTCGTTTCTGATAACCTGGAGGTCGATATGACCACCAATGCAGATTCCAGCCTACACCATGATTCCAACACCACCTTCTCGCACTAAACCTGGTTTCTCTCGTGTTCCTCCTTCACACCAAATCAAGACAAGATAATTCAGGCTACAGATGAATCTTGGCTTATTAGAATCAGGCTCATCAGTCCACCTTCTACGGGTTCTAGGATTTCTGCAGATAACGGAATGTGTCTGGGTGCATACCCGTCAGCAAGTGACATTAGAAACTCTCCTCGCAGCGCCGGTTCTTTCTTCCCAAAAACGTCAAGTAGCGGTCAACTCTTGCTGTTGTGGCAGATGGGCGACTCTGCCCTCGTCTTCTTCGTACTGTGTCGGTCTCTTGAAAGTGAATTCCATAATTTACTAATCACGCTTTGGGGTGTTCCCAGTGCTACCATTGCCGTCTATGTTTGACGAGCTTCAAGAAGTCCTATGGCTCCCCAGGCTTCGGATTCGAGCAAATCTTGTTATAGGGACATTGCAAGAGCAAGGAAATTGCAGGATGTGCACTTTGATGGTCAAGAAAAGTGTATATACTCCAGTACTTTCAAGCCTTTTTTAGTGCATTTAACCAATGAAATAAAAGTTTGGTTTTGTCTTATTTGCATAATCGGACAATTGTCTTTGATTTGTCATTTGCTTCTCTTAAGTTCTTGTTTAATAAACAAAAATAATGCTTCTTTAAAGTTTCATATTCAATTTGAAATATCCCCTAATTTTTGTGAGCAGTGTAAAAAACATAAAAACGGATAAGATGAAGTGCGGTATAAGTGTGAAATAGGGTAAATCTGATTTTGTCGCCAACGAATATACTCTGGGTAAGTGACCGTAGTATTTTCTAATCATAAGACAAAGTCAACTTTCACCTTTCACCTCATTGTTAAATTTTTAAATCTATTTATTTATTTTAAAAATATTTCAGCCGAAGATAATTCGGGATAGACTAGAAAGCGTTTTTGAACTTTTTATTTATTTAAAGATCAATAAATAGGGATTTCTTAGTATTGCTTCTATCAATAAAATTGGTAGAGACTTTAAATACAATAAAGGAAGAACAGAGTTTCCGACTAGTTTCGTCATTTATTCCCGGCTTTATCAAGAATATACACTACACTGTTATTTGATTGGATAAAATGTTCTGCCATTCCTTATATTTTATCCAATGAAATTTCTCCATTGTAAATTCTGTATACAGCGTGTTTCTAAAGGGTACTTACCAAACATTACACACAATTAAGGGACACCAAAACAAACAGTTTTTACCAGTCCTAGATAAAGCCGGGAATAAATGGCGAAACTAGCCATTTATTTGATTATTTTTTTTTATTAGTACTGATAATTCAATACGTCCATCCAGGGCCTGTATGGCTAGAAGCGACGAGTTGGGTCCCTGGGTGAACCTGGATTAACGACTGCTGTATGATGGTCACAGCAGCCGGGGGGATGAAGATCGTGAATCACGGATGGTCACCCATCCAGTGACTAGCCGTGCCTGATGTTGCTTAATTTCACAGAAGTTGTGCTTCAGTGGAAGCCCACCAGGCCACGGCTCCCCCCCACCAGATTTGGACTTCACTTCTTCAAAGAACTTCAAAATTATACATTTCTTCAACGTCTTCAGTTGCCTTCTGCAAGACCGATTTCTTCAACTCGGCAATTTCTTCTTGATCATCATTACCTCAAGACATTAACTTCTTTCTTACAATTCAAGTTCTACAATTCTTCATCTCCTTCTGCATCTCAGATTTCCTTCTACAAGATATTTCTTCTGCAAAGAAATCATCTCTTCCAATAACTCAACTAACTCATACAATACAGGGTGAACCAAAAGGTGTTTACACACTTTACTTGCTGTCTGTCAAAATATGACGAACAAGTTTTACATAGGAAGTTGTATCCGAAAACGTGACCAGCCACCGCTAGAGCACGATGTTCGCAAGCGTATTTGAGAGCGGAAAGCGGGAATCCCTGACCTCACCCCCCTGGATTTCTTCTGTGGGGATACATGAAGTCCATGGACACACCCGTAACATCTGCCATCGACCTTGTCGCCAGAATCGTGGAAGCGGCGACACGTTTCCGTGAAACACCTCCCCAATTTGAACGAGTCCGTGATTCCATGTGACATTGTGAAAAATGCATTTCGGTGGATGGATGGAATTGTGAACATTTTCTGTAACCATGATTTTTAAGTTTGTGCTTGTTAATAAAATCATGTTAACGTTTTTGTGTGGCTCTTTTTTGCATGTCGGCCACGTGGCTGTAGCACCCCACGGTTTGATTTACGGACACAACTTCTTATGTAAAACTTGTTCGTCATGGTCTTACAGACCAACACGTAAAGTTTGTAAACGACCTTTTGGGACACCCTGTATAATTGGTGAACGATATATTTTATTTTATTTTAATTTTATTTTATCTTTTCTATTACAATTTAAAAGAAAATCACAACTTAAACTATTAATATAATACATTCCTCTTTTTTACTTAAAAAAGGAAAATAAAAAAAACTATAGGCGTAAAAGGAAACAAAAAAAGGTTCCGTGAGAACCAGAAAAGCTGTTCAATAAAATAAGTGACCTCGTGATCCGAAAAATTGTTTAAAAGATTTAAGTAAATGAACGAAGCGTAATTAAGAAAGGAAGAACCCTTCTATTCGGCGATTTTATAAGGTTCAGATAAGTGGTTCTGTACACCGATCGGAAAGACATTTTCGGGACTCCAAAAACTTTATTTCGGAGAACCCTTTTATTTTCATAATAAACTGCTGTAATCTCTTATAATTTATAAACTTACTTACTTACTTTTCAAACCCGCTTATCCGTTAGGGTCGCGGGGGCAGCAGCCCTATGAAGGATCTCCAGCAATCGCGATCATCCGCCATCAGGCGCATTTTCTCCATGGTAATACCCAAGAGTCTCGAACTCAGATTCTCCAAGTAGTCTAGCCACCTGGTTCTAGGCCGACCCCTTGGTTTCTTACCCACCGGCTTGGAAAATAACAACTGCCTAAGAAGATCAGTTTGCGGCATTCGTATAAGGTGGTCATACCAGCGCAACTGAGATCTCTCAATACGGAGAAGTAGCGGTTCAACACTCAAAGACTCCCTTATTGTGCTGCTGTGCACTCTATCTAATAGGGTAACACTTGCCACCCCTCTCAGAAATCTCATTTCGGCCGCTTATAACCGCGATCGCACTCTTTCGGTCATTACCCAAGACTTATGACCATAGGTGAGAATGGGGACAAAGATAGATTTGAAGACGGAGAGCTTGGCTTTTTTTCCCAACTCGCGTTTCGTTACCACGGATCGCCAGAGTTCACGTCTGTGCAGCATAATTTATAAACATTTATTGTAATTTATTTATTTCTTTTATTTATAATTTATAAACATTGAATGTAATTTATATTTACTTATACATATTGAATTTTATTTTAAATTATTATTAAATAAAAATAAAAACTCTTTAACCACAACAAATAAAAGAAAAGTAATATACAACCTAGAAGCGCTTTTCGAAAGCAAGGCTTTCATCATTCGGCAGGAACCAAGAAAAACAGGAGGAAGACCAAAGTGAACAGAATTAAGAATCGACAATCGAGCAGTGGAGTGAAAAAAACAGTCACGTGTGGTCCGGGAGTAGAGCTTCCATAGCACACTTGCCCAAAGAGACTGAAGAGTTGAATTAAGAACGACAATCGACAATCGAACACTGAAGTGTATATTTGTTCAGGTGGGACGTAAGCAGTGCTTACACGATTCTCGCCCTTCCGGAATAAATTTCACATGGTATACACTGAAATAGGCAAGAAGCCTGACTAAACAAAAGAGGTCTTCCACCTTATGAAAAACAAAATAATAAAATTGACGATTGTCAGAAGAGTGGGGGAGGGGGTGATATTACATCTTCCAATAATCCGGAAAGGAAACGTTGCCAATGTTTTCGAAGTTGACATCAAGAATATGCCTCGGTTTCCTATATTTTGTACTCCACTTTATTTCCATACTGTTATTCGGTATTCCAGTCATCAGTTCATTGTCATGGCTCTTCATCGTCTGCACCATGTTCATCAAGAGATCTTGGCCACACTTCCCAATATGAGCCAGATCCAAGTGGATGTAATGATTTTTTACGGTCCTTCTTCCGAATCACTGTCTTGTACAGTAGTAAATTTTTGTCGATGCAGAGGGCGCTGTTTCTACCCAGGAGAGCTATAAGACTGTACTTAGCCCTCTTTGCTTTGTTCAGAGCAACTTACGTGACGATTCTAGGAGAGTCTTGAGTCAATGATAACGCCAAGATACTTGTAGTTGTCAACCCATTCGAGTTTCTTATTGAATAGAACCAGGGAATCCGGGGACACTTAAGTTTTTTGTTGAAGTACATAGCTTTGCATTTTCCGACGTTAAGTTTCAGTTTCCAGCAATTAAACCAGTCCTCGAACTTCTTTAAGGCGTTCTGCAGCCGAGTGATAACGTGAGATGGCTGGTGCGCCCATGCCATGAAGGCAGTATCATCAGCATAGAAATATAGATTACACTTCTTGGGTTTTGGGAAATCGTGCACAAAATAATTAAAGAGAACGGGCCCTAGGACAGAACCCTGTGGGACACCGGGCTTTACCTTGCGGGGCGTGGAGAAGTTTTTGCCAACTTTGGCTTGATAGAACCTGTCGCTGAGAAAGGATTTCGCCATCATAATCGAATCAAAAGGGAACCCGTCTCTAATCATCTTGTATATTAGCCCCACGTGCCACACATGATCGAAAGCTTTACTGACATCAAGAAAAACCACGTCACAGTACCAGGAAAGCTTTAGTGGGGTGCTCAGATCTTCAATGAGCCTCCATATCTGCATCTGACACGAGTGGGCTCGAAAGCCAAACTGTTCTTTCCGCATTAAACCATTGGTGAGACAGTGGTCCTTGAATTTCGTGAGGATAGTTTTCTCCAAGACTTTAGACATCGACGGGAGTAGGCTGACAGGTCGGTAGCTCGCGGGAATTGCAGGATTTTGCCCCTGCTTGGGGATACTTAACACAATAGACTGTTTCCAACTATTCGGGCAATAGATAAACTTACAACAGTCGCTTATGATATTCGAGATGTCGCTAACGATGTTCTTTGGGAGATTCTTTAAGGCGGTATTATTTACCTTGTCAATTCCTGAAGCCTTCCTCTTTTTCAGATTTTTTATGATGGTAGGGATTTCTCCGGCCTCGATGATGATCTTAGTTGTAGGCTGTGAGACTTCATAGAAGTTGGCAAGACCATCTTCCACAGTCTGGGACATGAGCTGACTCTCGGGATTATTGTTATCAGGGGTAACAAACTGCATCTCTAGGGAATCTGCAATTATTTGAGCTCTATCCTGATTACTTTGGACGTAATTACCTTGAAGGGTGCGAGGTGGAGGAAGCGTATCATTCTTCTTCTTCTGAAGAGCTCTAACCATGTTCCGAATGGAATTGTCGCGAGCCGACAAGCTTTTGAGCTTGTCAGTCCATCTAGCGTAACAAACTTCTTCTTGGACTCTTGGACTCTTCGCACTAAACTGTTGTATTTGGTTTTTAGCCAAGGTAAATGATAGCGCTGCCAAAGCCTACGGGTCTTGTTTCTCTATGCAATCAAGCGTTGGATTCCTGGAGTGAGCATAATTCGACGAATGGGCTTGTTTACCAATGGATAAGCACTAGCTTCAGTGGCACTGTTTATTCGCCTGGTGATGTCTTCAACACGTCGATCGATGTCATCCATACTGTTTGCTCCTTGGAGATGGCGGTCATGGTCCATGAGGATTTCTTTGAATAGCTTCCAATCTTGCTGATGCTTCACTTCTTCTCTGAAATTGATGTCGACATTGTCGAAGTTCAGCGCCACAGGCTTGTGGTCAGAAGAAAGATCATCCTTCGTAAAGATGTTGTATGGCTTGAAGAAACCCTTTTATCAGTGAAATGTCAAGAACATCACTAGTAGGGGAATGGTTACAGTAGTAGGTGTCCTCCACAGGTCCAGCAGCGATGATGTCATCTTTACCTTGTACATAGTTATAGAGAATCATACCATTGTAGTTCTGCGTTCTGGAGTTCCAGCTTGGGTGCTTGGCATTTAGGTCACCAGCCAGGACAACTGGAGTGTCACCACTGAAGAGTTCATCAAGCTCGCTAACGTCAAGAGAATGTTTAGGTGAATTTTAGAGCGCCACGAACTTCACTTCACCAAGGGAAGGGAGAATTAAGAACCGAAAAAAATCGATTTATATAGCGAGTTGACACCACGAACGATCCAATCAGAGAAGAGAGACTATAAGTAAAAGTAAATTGTTAGTATTGGTTGTTTGGATGGCCATGCTCTCGAAAGCGTCTAACGGAAGTTTATTTATTGACTGTAACAATTTTAGATTTTCGATGGAGAAATTGTTGTTCAGTTTCGATCGAGTGCTTTGCTATGGCAGATTGGCCGCTTCTACCGAACCGTCTGTGGGCGAGGTATTCCTTGAATCTCGTGTTAAACTTTAAAAAATACAAACATTTGGTGCTATTTAAAAAAACATTAATTTAAAAATTTTTAAAAATATATAGCTGTCTGTTTTTTGAAGCTCTAATAGAAAAGCTAATAACTTTACAGAAACACCACTTCATCTCCAAAGTTCAATCTAAGATTTCGTCTGACCTTTGTATCGCATAGAGCATTCAGAGCAATGGGCTACATAGATTCCTGAATTCTGTAGAAACGGCACCTTATCCTTGGGATTCCCAAAAGATTCTTAATTTGGTTTGGATTGCTAAAAGATAAAGAGATATTGTGTGTTTTGAAAATCGAACTTAAATTTCTAATAAGTAACTTATTATATGGAATGGAGATAATTTTTTTCTTATCCTTGATGGTGTGCAAAGTAGTTAGGTCCGAGAGAAACTATTTGAATTTTCTTTTTCTTCAGGAGGTCGACAATTGTTTTGGAGCTGTAACCATTTTTATTAGCAATACTCTTAATTAAAGAAATTTCATTCCTAAAAGAAGTTTTACTTAAAGGTAGATTAATCGCTCTATCTATCGTAAAAATGAACGTTGAAACCTTTTGGTTCTAGGGATGACTCGAATCAATGTTGAATATGCCGGGTTAAAAGAGTTTTATCTAGCATTGACTGTAAACAAACACCCGTTGCATTTTGTAAGATACTGGCTTTTTGATTCCAATAGAACCAGAGAAACGCAAAGGTATAAGCAAATGTAATTCACGTGATTAAACGGTTTACGGAACACATCTAAGGATAAGGAATGATTGTTTCTAATGATCAAAATGTCTAAAAACGGTAATTTTCTATTTTCTTCTACTTCATACCTAAACTTAATTGAGGGAAAGAAACTATTGAGGTGGTCCATAAAAGTAGTTAATTCACATGACTTTGTATCGAAGATTGTAAACACATCATCAACGTAACGAAACCACGTGTCGGAGAAATAACTACTTGAATTTTTTAGAATATCCTCAAAACTTTTGAGAAAGATCTCAGCAAGGATAGGACTGAGACAGGAACCCATGGGGGTACCACCTATCATTTTGGAAAACATTTTTATTAACGCAGAGTTTAGTAATCTTAAGCATTCATCAATCTTATTTTGAGGGACGTTATTTCTGATAAGAATGTTGTTAAGAAATTTAAGAGTTATTAGAATAGGTACGCTTGGAAAAAGTGAAACAATATCAAAAGAAACTAGTATCTCACCTTTGATTTTCTTGTTCTTTAATTTTTTGATCAGTTCACGCTATTAATAACTGAGATATCGAACTCTGACCACCCCTCTCCCTCCCCCTTCCCCACACTTCTGACAATCATCAATCTTATTATATTTTTTCATAATGTGGAAGACCTCTTTGGATTAGTCAGGCTTCTTGCCTATTTCAGTGTATTTCATGTGGAATTTATTCCGGATGGGTGAGACTCTTGTAAGCACTACTTAGGTCCCACCTGAACAAATGTACACTTCACTGTTCGACTGTCGATTGTCGTCGTTCTTGATTCTGTTCATTTTGGTCTTCCTCGTGTTCTCCTTGGTTCCTGCCGAATGATGAAAGCCTTGCTTTCGAAAAGCGCTTCCAGGTTATATTTTTCTTTTCTTATATTTGTTATAGTTAAAGAGTTTGTATTTTTATTTAATTACAGTTGACTCGCGATAATCCGACAGTTACGGGACCGAGCGGGTGTCGGATTATCAAACAATATCGGATTACCAAAGACTATATTCATTGGCAGTCAACTTATGTGGATTTAACTACGGTATAAAACACGGGGGCAACGAAACGTTTGATCTAGACTGATTCGTATCGTTAGGCAACGTGGATTTGATTTTTTTAAATCCAGCGCCATAATGATGGTGTTTTGTGAGGGTGGAGAGACGTTACATTAGGCCAATATGGCGGCGCACTTGCTGAAAAATTAATCGGATGCTTCTTTTTCCAACTACAGCAACAACCAGTTGGACAGCATGTCGAGGTAGGTGAACCCTGTGACGGTGGACTCTGCGAAAAATAAAGGCGCAAACACACTGCGATTGGTTATGGCCCAGAAAACATTTATCTTCGGAGAATCGGGCTCATGTTCAAGTGTGGCTTGCGGATTTCCCGTGCCACATAATATCAGTTTGGCCTTTTCACTTAGCCACATACGTGAAACATAGCTTCACCAATCGCCATGCTTGCAAATCTTTGCAGAACTCTCTCCGTTTTAGTTTGTGAAATTTGCAATGTTGAACTGCAGACGCTTGCGTAACACGCACAACACTCTTGCTTATGGTGCGTTAACTTCTCTAATGACACGATACGTTGACTTGCTGGGGCTTCTTCGTAAGTATATAGTGACACCCTGCTTTTTGGTCATTTATTTCATTTATTTACACAAAAGGTATTTGCTACAGGTACGAGGGTAAGTCAGTGAGTCCTTACAAAATCTAAGAGATGGCGCCACTAGAATTATTTTATTATTATCAGAAATTTAAAATATTTACCCATAAATCATAATGAATGCATTTTACCTCAAATAATCAGCGCACCCCAAAAATTTAAGTGAAATAAATACCGTGGAATTTATTCAAAGAAATACGATATATTTTAATGTACATTATTTGAATAAATCTAATCATTTGTGTCCCTTGGTTCGAATCCAGGTCGCGGAATTTTTCCTTTCCTTTTTCGTCTTAATTTAACAGCTTTAATAAGTTTATCATTACAACAACGTTTATGAATCTCAAAATTACATTTATTGATTATGCGCAAAACTTTTTTGAAGTTTTACAGCTTTTAATTTTACATTCTTATATTAATGATCAAAGTAATCTTGCTTTTGGAATCTTCTACGAAATAAAATTGAAATGATTTCTGAAGCAAAAGTACAAAAGCAATCTTTTTCTACTTTTCTAGCGATTACTGTGGTTACAGCTGTTCACATCCGGCAATGATTTATCGGAAGTCGATGGAAACTTAACGCAATTCATTTCATGATGTCGACTGTTTGTAATTGATTCGGGCTTTTTACTTGTCGAACGAAACGCAAGAGAACGTTATATTAATGATTCACACAAACGTCTACAACAGCCATGCTACAATTTGGAGACAGTGAATGAATAAGCGAAACGTAGTAGCTTAATTAATTTCCTCTCCCCTCCCCCATCTTGTTAGACATTATGTGACGAGTTGACGTCAGTTCAAAAACTCTTCTGAAACAAGTCATGATACGTGATGGCCAATGTCATTAACCCTAGTCTTTGTGTTTATTTTTTGGAGGCATCCTAACTCTCATTTTGTACTTATAAATAGCTTCTAATTTTATTTGATTTTCATAGTAGCAAAAAGAGGCTTTGCTTCAGAAAATATTTTTCGATCTTGTGCCTTCGATCACACAAAAATATCAGCTAAAATACTATAGAAATGAATTTGGAATTGTCTTTTTTTTAATATCGTTACCGGATAATTGTTGTTAACAAAACACTAGCCTATTAATATAAGATTCAAAAATTACTGTGCAGTAGTGCTACAGGGCGGTAGTAGCAAAATGGTGCTAACAACAGAATCATCTCGCGTGACATCTGGCCTGCACGTTCGCCGGACCTCACATCTCTCGATTTCTTCCTTTGGAGTGTCTTGAAAGGTAAAGTGTATGCAAACAATTCGCACACTTTGCCTGAGCTGAAGGAGGAAATCACCACTCAAAAGCAAATCTCACCAGCCATATTGAGCAGAGTTGTTTCACAACATACAACTGCGTCGTGAGGCCGGTGGCGGGCATTTCCAGCATCTATTGTGAGTGGATGACACCTCCGACCAGCCACTGCACAGTAACTTTTGAATCACCCTGCATTAGCAGAAATCCCCTATGGGAAAAGTATGGTCCAATTCAAGAAACAAATGACGACATATGCTTCCAAGTTGCGTGTACATTTCTTTCAAATCGTTCGAGTTCATGGCTTTTTCATATGGTCCTGCTAATGATTTCGCTGTGGAAGTAATTTGTAATCCTTTAATCTGGGCATACTTCGGACATGTTTCGAACATAGAGATAGAGATACCAGAGGAAGAATCTGTGCGGTAAAGGCCCAAGTGTTGGTATAAATTCAATTTTGCAGGCAAATAAAGCACAGAAATGACATCATAATTACGACAAGATGATCAGTTATTTTAAATGAAATTGAAATATTTCTTTCATTATTAAAGAAAGATATAGAGAAAAGTATAAAAACTAGTTTTTTTTTGTTAAAAATAAACACAACTTGAAAAAAAAAATCATAGTTTAAAATTACACGAACTTTTCATGTCAAATATCACCTTTATTCTTACACCATGGTCGAAAGGTAGAGATGAAACTTCCTTTTTTACTGTTATGTGATAATTATCAGTTGTTCTTTTTCATATTTATAAGATTTTCAAAATTGTTTCTTATGCTTATTTAACATTTTATAATTAGCAAAAAAAATATCTAAAAGTTACGACTTTTAGCAGCAATCTTAAAGAAATGAAAGAAGAAATAAACAAATAAAAATGTACATGTGTAGATTTTTAATTGAAGTTTGATTAAACGTAAAATACATTTACTACTCATATTTTAGGTTTTCGTTTTCCTGCTGCACGTTTCAAATATTTTAAAATTTTAAGTGTTTATTGACTTTTTTAATTAACAAACAATTGAAATTGCAAAATAATATGAAAAATCAAGCCCCCGGTTTTTGGCGCCCCTGGTCCGTCGCCTAATGAAAAAAAAAACGGTTCGGATATTACTACAAATGCCAGTGATGAAAACCGGCTATGGTCGCCATCTTTAAACTCACAAAAACTACTAGTTTCACCCCCCTGTTTCAGAACACCTGGATGTGTGATGATCCCCACATCTTATGCACTACAGGTTGCGTGCACACCACGGGTGGCAGCACCATGGTCTTTCTGTGCACAGGTCCTATTCAGTTGGGCTATTGTCAAGGACACACTATAGATGGCGTTAAAAACTACTTTACCGAGGAATAGCACAGTTTTACCCTACAGGAACCATGTAAAAAATTATTTTTTCTTCCTTAAACACATTAATAATTTTTAGAAACAATAGTATAATTCAGTAACTATAAATATATTAACATTAAATTGATAAAAAAATTTAAATTTTTTAAATAATTATTTGTTTAATGGTAATAACATTATTAGAGTTTTGTAGCATTGATTAAATTTATTACTTTTTGAGGTTTAATTGGGGTAATACTCCTTTACATAATTTATAATGATGGAAAGTAAATAAAATAAACTTTAAAAAATGCATCTGTATAAGAATTCACCAAGTGGTTGAAATATGAAATGTAGACTGCTTAGGTGGCGAAGAGGCTAGCATGCTGACTTCTGAGTCGCTTGGTCGCGTGTTCGAGTCCCGCCTAGGGGATGGACATTTGTATTTTTCCGTTATTAATAAAAGCTTACTTTCTTTACCCACTTATCAGTCACACGATTAAATTCGTCCAGGCTGAAAAGAAGAAGAAGAAATGTGAGATGTTGACAAGTTATTATATGAATTGAAGATCTACAAATGAAAATCAGGCTTTCTTCTAATAACTGGACAACATTTCAAATTTCAATCATTATTTACATATTTACTAAAATTTGTGAACTCGTCAAATGTATATAACTTTAAATTTATTTCGTTTAATTTCAATCCTTACACGTTATGTAAAGGAGAATTACTTTAGAGCCTACTGAAAAGTCGTAGTTAATGCCATTTAGCGTACAATATCGGCTACGGACCAAACTTTAACCTAGAGAACAATAGCCGTACACAGACCAGGGGATTAAAAGACTATGGCAGCACTGAATTTGTCGTTTTTCGCCATCTGGTGACTAAATTTGTAAGCTATAGAATGAGACCTTGTCTTGTCTATGCTGTGAAAAACACTGGAAATAATGGTTATTATTAATTTTTTGTGGCTTTAAAAGCCTGACAACAAACAAATTTAGAGAATCTGCACTAAAGAAAGACAAAAAACTAAAAGATGCTACCCATGTCTCAAAAATACGAGGGGCGATTGATAAATAAGGTCTCCATGGCTGTAACTTTTTTATTTGTTAACCGATTTTCAAAATTCTTTTTGTATATTATACTCACATTTGTCCTCTATGTAACGCACTATTCACTTTTCGACATAGTTCTCATCCCTTTCCACGCATTGCGCTAACGCGTGACTAGTTGGGTGAACCCGTCGGAGAGGAATTCCGGAGTTGTTGTCGACACCAGGATTGAATGGCCTCTTCTGGAGTACCATAACGTCCGCCCGCACACGAGTCACCACACACCAGAGGCATTGCAGCGCTTACAGTTCAAAGATGAAAAATTGCAGTTCAAAAATGAAAGACTTTGCACATTGCAACTTTCACCACTTCCCAAAGAAGAAAGAGCCCCTTAAGGGACATGAGTTGGTTCTGACGGCTAGGTAAACGCTGCCATTCAATCCTGGTGTCGACAACAACTCCGGAATTCCTCTCCGACGGGTTCACCCAACTAGTCACGCGTTGGCGCAATGCTTGGAAAGGAATAGGGACTATGTCGAAAAGTGAATAGTGCATTACATAGAGGAGAAATGCGAGTATAAGATACAAAAAGAATTCTGAAAATCGGTTAACAAATAAAAAAGTTATAGCCATGGAGACCTTATTTATCAATCGCCCCTCGTATATGAACAGCAAAATTTATCACCAATGTCCTCTTCACATGTTGGTGATAAAGTTACCAGCTATTGCATACCGCAAACACGGTATGAACTCAAATTTGAGATACTTAATTAAAAAGAGAATATTAGTTTAAAGTTAATATGAATGTAAATTAAAGTGGTTTTAGAATATATAGTTTCTTATGTGTAGACTTCGCTTGGTTATAAAAATAAAAATGGAGATCTGGAGTCTTTGAGTAATCCGAGTAATTGGAACTAATTTTGCTTTTAATTTTGAAAACTAAAATTTTGTACATGATTGCTACTGTTAAGTTTACTGTAATACAATGTTATTTTCTTTGATGGTTGTAATTAAATTTACACTAATGAATTTTGAACACTGAATAACTTCAACCCAGTTATCTGTAATGCATATAGTGTTGCTTTTTACTTTAGTTTAATAAAGAAAACCGAAATGAGACATCCTAAATTATAAAGGACCAAGCTACTGCATTACAATTTTCCTTGTTTTCATAAGCAATACATTATAGGCTAAAGATATAACTATCTACACTATAAGGGGGAGGATTCGTTACTGGTAATCTTAGAAAGTACAGGATGTTTACAAATGATTTAAGTGGTTTGATAGAACCATAGTGATTTTTGCATGATACATGTAATCACAATAGAATGCAATTACGTATGAAAATACTCATCGAGAGTTTTTTGGCATGCAGCGCTGGAATATCTTATAAGAATCTGGAATTGTCAACTTAAAAATGTGTAGCTGGTTGACAATTTTTGGTGTTTTCATGTATTGGAGTAACCTAAAGACTGCAGTTCTTCCGAACTTTTTCCCATTAAAATAAAAAAAAAATGCAAAAGAAAATTCTACAAAACACAGCTTAGAACGCAGTGATTAACAGAGCTAGTGGAAGTTAACTCACACAAAAAATGATAATTGTTTTCAACAGAGGGCGCTGCCGTTCAAAATAAAAATCCGCACGGAGGGGCGGCGCTTCCGGTTTCTTTTCGGCTCGCTACTAGATTCCGTGCGCCCCGCGAGATTATTTAGAAAAATGGACAAGAGCGGTCGGAAATAAGATAATATGAAATTCTTTTTAGGGAAACAGTGCACTTTATATTAAAATTCTTAGAAAAAGTTAAAAATCTTTAATAAAAAAACTTGCCAACGCCTGCTATAGAGGGTATTTTCCCCTTGATGCAGTATCTTGATTGATGCCTTTCTACAAATTTGCTTCAGTGCAATCTATAGATACAGGCCGGAAGCTGTTGTGATTAATACAAACTGAATGAAGAAAATTATGATTGGTATAAACTAAAATATTAAGTGCCGCATCGAGTGTCTATCTCCGAACTAAAGTAGAATGCATAAATTAGAATGATTTTTGGACTTAAACAAAAGACAAATCGCATTTTTGTATTTAAAGTTTAATGTTCGTGGAGATAGCTTGTATAGAAGCCGATTTATTAGCCCATGTGTTGCGAACAAAACTTGACTTAATAGATTAAAACATAAATAGGCATACACAAAGCGTGGAGCAGCTATAGCGAGAGAATGACAAAATTTATTTCTGTGACTAGCAAAAGAGAGAACTAAAAGCAAATACACTAGAGGGCGATACTTAAACTACTGTGACTAATAAAAGACTACATTGTTCGTGTTGGCGCAGTTTATTTTCTTTAACCCCATCCCCTAAAATGAGCCATGAAGATTAGAAATACTATTGTATTATTAAAGGCAGATTCTATTGTACAATGTTTTAAAGTTAAATGGACTAATGGTATTGTGAAAATTTCTCTTAAGTTGATCTTCGGAACATAAGAATTCAGCATCAATGTCTCCCTTGAGATAAAGTTCGCCGTACTAGACCATAGTAGCAGAGAACAAAGTAACCTTCATTGTCTCCATCTTGGGATATAAATATCAGTGTATGTCCCTTTGTTGGAAACAATGAAGGTTGGATTGTTTCTCTGCCTACTAAAATGTTCATGTGATTTTTCAGTTCCGGTGCCTGTCGCTTTCGTCGGCTGCGACGTACAAAATAGTGATGTACGTCAATGTGCTTGGAGCGTTTATGAAATGTTTATGAAAGTCTTGGTTCTTTGTCAATTTTTAATTGCACTGGCATTATCGACGTATAGGTCACAGAGTAAGAATAGACAGTGTTCACTTCCATTGATTGCTATGTCAACTACAAGTAACAAAGAGTAACAATGAGCACGTCACTGTGGCGCCAGTCGTGTTGAACAAAGACTTAACTCTGAAGATAACGGCAGTTGCTCTTAAGGTTTAATTGTTAATTCATATATTAACAGGAGCTCATAAGGAGGCACTGTTTAATCAAAATGCTCAAAAATATACGCAAATTAGTCCTTGTCGCTATTTAAACATATTGCAAACGCTATATTAAGATTTCAAATGGTGGCAGATAATGGTGGCAATTATATCGAATATCTCTTGAAATGACTTCTATCCATTGTATGTCATAATTTTGAGTATTTTGAAACAGTGCCACCTACCGACGAAATAGTGAACTATTTTTATTGCACATTTCACTCTCCCATACTCTCATTAAGATATCCTGAAATTCTCATCAAATTCGGATAAGCCGTTTTTGAGAAAAACTGCTCAGAGTACGGGAACTTTAATTAAAAAGACCCTATGTCATCCTCATAGACGAAGCAAGTATATCGGAAATGGTGTTAAAATGAATGATGTGACCATGTTAGCAGGGTATAGGATAGGTGCTTTATCTTTTGGGACAATTTTGGCGTTTGGCGGCTATCTGGCAATCTGCCATTTTGAGTCAAGGTTCATTTTCTTAAATGGGAAGGGAATCATATGGCATGTCAGATAACACCATTTTTTCTCAGTTCATTCCTGCAATCGGATTTCAGTTATCTGCTGTCTTTCACAAGTCATTGACACTCTACCATTGTCTATTGCAGGTAATTGGAAATGGCACTAATGAAGGAGAAGAGAATTGAGCTAATCCATGAGTCCCTACCGTACCATTGCTGCTGATTTCAACCCCGAAAGAGAACCAATCGCGCACAATACCATCGCATATATGGTATCACATTTCAGCGATATTGGGATTATTGAGCATAAAGCTCGTACAGGCCAGCCCTAAACATCAACCAATAAGGCAACCTCAACAACGGTGTTGGCAACATTTGCAATGAGTTCACAATGCAGCACAAGACGGCTTGCAGCTGAGGGTGGACTCAGCCAACCATTCATAGCACTTATTCTGCGTACCTAGAACTAGGATCCATTTAAGTTCAGATGCATAAAAATCCGGGGATGATCCCGACAGACATAAGATAACATTGTGTTCAGTGATGAGGCAAGTTTTTCTGTCCATGGGGAGATGATCCGTCAGAACATGAGATATTGGAGCGATACGAACCCTAATTGGACTGATCCAGCCAAAATTGTTGGTGACGTCAGAGTTATGGTATTGTGTGAGATATGGAGCATCCGTTTAATTGGAGCAATTTTCATACCCTAAATCCTAATGAGTACCTGCGAATGCTACAGAAGACTGCGTTCCCATCACTGTTGACTGAAGATGGCAGTTTCGCAAGGTTTTTCCAGCAGTATGGTGCACCAACAGACTACGGACGTAATGTCCGTCAATGGGTGTTGGTCCTGGGTGTTGCCACCAAGTTCCCCAGTCATCACACCGCTCGATTTTTACCTGTGGGGCCACATGAAACAATTTTTCTTTGGATTTTCAAAGCATACACAATGAACAACCAAAGCAAAAATCACCTTCAGCAACGTATCCTACAAGTCTGCGACAGCATTACCCCCGACGCTCTTGTGCACGTGCATAATGAATGAATAAAGTGCCTTGATCTCTGTTTCCAAAATTCAGCTATTCCAAAATTAAGACAGCATGAAAGAAGCGAGGATTCATAGTTTCCAAGAAAGGGATATCAAGTGTACTAAATAAAATTGACAAAACCAGAAGTGGCGCCATTCCTGAGGTAAAAAGCCGTTCAACCCGAGACCATCCACTAGCCGTAGTCTTGACGTCATCCGGAAAGTTCGGCCTCCTAACCGGATGTGAACCCACCAATACAACGGCCCATTGCATAGAAGATAGGGATATCTGTGCATACGGTAAACGCAATTATCAATCGTGATTTACAACTGGAGAAACGACACAAGAACCACGTTCATAATTTGTTGCCGCGCCGGACAACTGCCGTAAACTGTATTTCTGGCCGATGAAAGTGGAAATACATGAAAGTGGTAACATTAGATGAGGTGTGTTTATTTAAGCGATTGCAACAAGAACCGAACCTTTTTTTTTTTTTTACCACCAAAGGGGTTCTAAGGATTTCTGAAAATGGTACCGTGAATGCAAGGAAACATTTTCAAAAGGTTTCATAAATCGTGGCAGGATTCAGCTACAACGGCAAGTTAACTTTACTCAGAAGTTTGTCAAAGGCCAAAGTGAACGCCATGTACTATCAGACTAACGTTCTATCCCCACATTTACCCGTGACATGTCCGGTTTGTACGGTACAGAGGTAAACAAGGTATGGCTGCACCAAGACAAGGCGTCGAATCACACCGCCGCGTCAACTCGCCTGTTCCTGGAACCCATGCTTGAAGATGCCAGAATCCGTTCCATTCAGCGACATACCCGTCAAGTCGCGAGATGCATCGCTTATGGATTTTTGTGTTTTTTGGCCTAGTTAAACGGGCCCTCGGAAAGAGACGACCGCGAACAGATCTCAGGAAAGCACCTCATCAAGAGTGGTAACGAATTTATCCTGATATTCTGCGTTCCAGTTTTTTGCAGTGGAAACTGCGATACATGGCTACCAGATTGAACACACTCAAAGCCCTAACAACCCTCTGTATGGCTGACATTGCAGCTGTAATTAAAGCTTTTACACATTGTTTTAGTACGTTTTCACGAACATTTAGTACTTTATCAAAAACATTAAGTATATTTTCACAAACATTTAATCTATATTTCTAATAAAATATGTAAATTTATTGAACAGTTATAGAACAATGATAAAATTTTAATGTATATTTAAATTTTGAAAACAAATATTGGAGCAGTTTTGTACATACGACGATAATAATAGTTCTAATCGTTCTAAGATTTTACAACTATGTTTATGGCTGCATCCATTAGCCAATCAGAAGCGTTTACACAAAATTTTTATGGCTCCAGTTTTATAAGTGCTTCTAATTGGCTAAAGAATGCAGCCATAAAAATTGCTTCTATATATGTTTACATGTGTAAATATACCAAAACAAATTGATCGTTGTCATAAATCCAAATGTACACAATTTATTTGAATATCTATACAACGATTTATTTTTGGAAAACGATAAAGGTCTTTTTTGCGAGAAAATTTTAAATGTAAAACATAAAGGCATTTTCACTGTAGCGGTAGCTGATTATTTCGATTTATTACCTAAAAAGCGGGCAAAAATAATCAATTACGTAGAGCAGTCTTGTTTTAATCCTCATTACTCCTTCAGGATATGTCGCCGCCATTTTAAGTTTGCAAACGGATCACTTGATATGATTCAACGAAGAAAACATCGCTTAGGGCTGTTGCACATCACACCCTCCAACTCCAACTCCAACTCCGATGAGACTCAATGTAGTTCATCAGAGAATTTAACAACAGTTTTGATGCAATCTGACGCCTCTGATTTAACAACACGCCGAAAAACTTTATTCCAATCAGCACAACAATCTGTGATAAGTCCAGATTAAAAGAAAAACGCAACAAAAATTGGAAACGTTGATTTTCAATGATGATAAAAACATTGTTACTGGATTTGCGAAGTTGGTTGTTCTGTTGCCAATTTATTTCGAATTTTTTCTGATTTTGAGTTCAGTTTCGGATAAAGCATTAAATAAGTAAGTAAAGTTATAATAGGCACACATGTTATAATGATTCCAGCCAAAATGATT
Organism: Rhysida immarginata; assembly: GCA_023313115.1. Taxonomy (NCBI): domain Eukaryota; kingdom Metazoa; phylum Arthropoda; class Chilopoda; order Scolopendromorpha; family Scolopendridae; genus Rhysida; species Rhysida immarginata. The sequence continues at coordinate 109,841 of JAHWFO010024270.1, forward strand.
AACTTTAGCCGACATTTCAGATATGTGTGCCTATTATAACTTGTAATAATGATTGTATTCTTATTCTGAGTTTTTTTTTTATTTGTGAGGTTAAAGCCATAACGAATAGAATAAATAAGTGTGATTACTCTAGTATTAAGCAATGCTAAAAATCAGGCGAGCAACGGATGTGCGAAATAAGAGCGCTGCTGTCGATTTTGACCAACTTCGTGGCGTATTTTTGCTGGCTGCAAATGGGAATTTCACGTTTCGTGTTCAGTTTCTGTCGTATATTTTATTGTTTCACTATTTATACGTGATGAGCTTGTTATAAAGTGTTAATAGTGTAATTTGCATATCGTTTGTTACGTTTAAAACAGTATTTTTATTCGTATTTTAAAAAATTTACTCGGCACATACCTTATGACAGCAGATAAGCCTACTTCATTCCTTCGGCGGTTAGCAAATGTCTGACTATCGCGGTCGTTGTTCTTGAAGATCACCAGAATTATGTCCTTTTAGAGTTGGAACAGATTCGGGTTTCAATGAATTTCGTTTTAATTAGAAAAAAGCAAGACGCTCCGAAATGAACTGATCACACGATGCTGTTCGTATTTGGATACAAAGTCTTCGCTGGCTGCTTCTTAATCGATTCCGATTGTATAAATAAATGAAACGTTAAGTTTCTATCGGATTTCTTATTTACACATCCAAAGAGAGAACAAGTTAAAGGCATTCTGATAGTAAAAAGGCAAGCAAACTCTAGCGTTATGTAGAATCGAAACTAAGCTAAAAAATGACTTCTTGTTCCGCTGGTTCTCCTGAGGGGACGAGAGGGCCAACTTTTGAATTGTTCAATCTATCGAGGCGTTTTTCTTATTAAAATATTAGGATAAATCGAAAATTTTTGAATGATATATTACCCTGGATGCAAAAAAAAATAAACTTTTCGAATTTTTTCCGTGGAGTTTACCTTTAAGAAACAGTAAATAAACAGTAAGAATAAAAAAAAGAACTACTGTAAACGTTTCATCCTTTTCCTTGTAAGCGAATACTAAAAAACTGCGACTCGCTGGTGGAAAACGCACGCAATGACATCTTACGGATGCGCCAGAAAACTACGCAGGTAATCACACTTACTATTCTATTCGTTATGTTAAAGTTAAAAAAAATTCTTCCATAATTTCCCATTATTCCATAGGTATTTTTAGAATTCTTGCAACTAGAAAATGATCACAAAAGCGATTTGCCACCTTCAATTGCCTAGACAGCGTGTGATTCTCAATCATCTGTACGACGCTTGTCAAAGATTTATTCCTATTCTAAGGAAACATTATTGCCATACATTTTTCAGAACTGTGCATTGCAGAAATTTTCATTTAAAGGAAGTGAAAAACTGCATTATGAAGGGATGAAAGGGTTACTGAAAAATTTTCTTTAGAGTCGCAAAATAAACTGTGATAATCAGAAATTAGGTTGCGCCAGTTTCCGGAATTAGTTTTAAGTCTTCATTAATTTTTAAGGAAACTATTCCAAATAAATTTATTAAAATTTCAAGAGAATAACTGTCTATTCTGTATATCTTTCATTAAACATTAAGTTTCAGCTTGTTATTGTCATTGTGTCACGGAGTTCGAGCGAGAGAAAATAAGCGCAACCTAATTTCTGAAAAACAAGCCAGCTGACGATAGCTTTTTTATAAAGGAGAAAAGAATGGAAGAGCTCGCCCCCCACGGGCGGAAAAATGAGAAGTCCGCGAGACGCGAGAAAGGAACGTCAACGAGGGACGAGGGGAGAAGGTTTGGTTTTTGGTTTGTTTGGTATTAACGTCCTTTTCAACTGCCATGGCCATTAGTGGCCGCAAATTTTGCCTCGCAAGGGTTCCTTAACGTGCAGCCGGCAAAGGACTAAACGGGACCAACGGCTTTACTTCCCTTCCGAATGAAGTGCGTGATCTCAGGATTTCCCCCCTGAAAATATCCTCGTCGTCCTAGGGTATCAGAGGCGATCACTGAGCCACCGAGGCCGATCGAGGGGAGAAGAAGAAGAAATCAAGAGAGAGAGGGGGGAGAAATCAAGAGATGGCAAGCGAGCGATCAAGGAAGCTTCGATGGCCTTCGAGCGATGGTAGCTTTCGAGCTACGGGAAAACATAAAGGAGAGTTTGCAGGAGATAGAACTCGTCGTTTACGTGAAGGCATGAAAGAAGTCTATCCCGGCGAGCAAAGAAATTGCGTCGTAAGACAGCCGCAATTTGAAGACTCTAATAATGATAATTGTTGTATGTTTATTTCTCATTGTGAAGGCATCTCAGCGAAGCATTTGGAAGAAAAGCCGCGGCCGACTTCGTGTACTCAGCAGTTTTTGGATACAGCCTCAGCAGCCGTGCGCATTTGAGTGTTGAAAATTCCTCTAACTCGTCTCATACGCAAGGTAATGAAGTTCCTATAGACAAGTTGCGGTTGTAACTGATAACCGCGCCAAGTGGCAGAATTGCGCAGTTTTGTATTGGATAAAACTGTCCTAAATTGGATTAAACTATTAAACTAAATTAAAATTAAACTAAAAATGGGTATTTGGATGATTTTTCACGCCACACTTCCGATATTAATAATTAAATAGAGAAAAATAGTAAAAAAAAAAATCCACGGCCTGGACTCGAACCATGAATTCAGTTGCTCAATAGCATAGATTACATATACGACTGTCGCCTGGTGGTAAAATTGTGCACTTTTGTTAGTAAAAATCAGTAGCGCTCTCTAGCCTCTGCAACTTGCCTATATGTAGACTGTGATTTATACCCGAGTCAGTTTTTATCAAATTTTTATATATACCTGGATACGTGGCATCAATGGGGAACATGCATGAAATTTTTTTTTACAAATTAAAGTGCTGTTTCATACAGATTGTGTTATGCTGAATGCAAATCGTTGTTAAATACATCAGAAATAATTAAAAAAGCTATTAAAATTAGCGCTAGAAACGTGAAACCACGCCTCCCAACGAAAACAGTGTATGACGTCACTTTCCTCGAAACGCAATGATTTTATGCGTATGTGAAGCTCGAACTGATGATTAAACATTGTTGGCTGTAAGCTTTAACCATTGTCAGCGACAGAGAAAAACAGGAAAGTGACATCATAATACTTAGAGGCCATGACGTACCGTTTTCTTGTGGTGTCAACTTTAATATTTATTAAAAAAATAAGTATAAATATTTCGCACAAACGAATCATTATTCCTTGATATTGATAACAAATACTATAGAAAGCAATAATTTAAAATTTTCATGCATGTTCCCCATTCTATTGATAGTAAACACGTATTTTCTGAAGTGTGTTTTTTGCAAGAAGAGCAATACGGAATTCCTTTTGGACTATTGCATTATTTTTCAAGTGGAACGGGAGGATTTTTGTCATTGAATACCCACGAACGTGAATTGCTTAATTGAAAGCTCTTTGCAATTTAAATTTCTCTTAAGGAATTATCTTTAATTGGACTTCTTCCTAAATTCGACTAAAATATTCGGTTATTTATAGGAAAGTATATTTTTCTTTAATCAGGCCGAGATTGCGTTATTGAAGGCCTTAATTTTTAAAGCAGCTAAAGTTACTTATTGGAAGTCTTAATTTCGCATATAATTATAAGGACTATTGATTTTAAAGGATTCCTACTTCTTTATTAAGCCAATTTAGAAAATTTACATTTGGTTAAAATTGTATATTGAGCAGGAAATTTAAGAAGGGAAACTTTTAGTTTTGCACGACTACGCCTAAAATGTTGAATTCCATACATTGCATAATTTTTGACCTTAGGATTTTGATGCTTGTCTTTTATTTCCGTTGCCGTACTAGGACCCAAGCCCGTGTTGAGCCGACATTCGTCTTTTCCTGCTGTTGAAACGTCACTGACTGGAAAGAAAGCTCTTCATAATTGATGTTCTGGACTCTACTTATCCTCCTCATTGTGCAGTCGTAATCAGTGAAGGACGCCGGTGGATGTTGTTGCAGCGAACGTGGCAGTGGAATACTTGTATCGTTCAGTTTACTGTATTGTACTGTAAAAACTCATATACAGCAAATAAGTTATTTCAAATTTAATATAAATTTTCTGATTAGATGATCAGATTTGTAACTTTCATTTGTGCTTCGAAGTGAAGCTATATATTTCGTTTTTACCTGATAATAAACTTTATCTTATATATTTCCCACAGTTTGCTCTGTTTTTTGCTTCAGTAAAGCGCTCCCACGTTACACATTGATTTTGCGATGTATCAGCTTGTTTTGAATTTTTTGTAAATTTGGCTATCAGATATTTCCGCATGAAAATTCCGTTTTTGAGAAGAATTTTTCAAAGTATAAGGAATCACTTACAAAATACGTTCGCTAAAATTACCAAATTTTAACCCTTCCCCCCCCCTTGTAACACTTTGCAACATTAGGGCACGTGATTGATCGAATATTACGTTGGGAGTTTTCTGTGTTAAAAAATGTTTATTTCATCTTTCCTCTACGAGAAACTTTCAGAAAAAAAGGTAGAAGGTCTGAGCTGAATAGAAAAACTGTAGAATGATGAAATTTGGGCTTTGTTGGTGTCAGCTTTATACAGGGTGAGTCTGAAACCCTGTCACAAATTTTTAGGAGAGGTAGTATAGATGGTTCTAAGCAAAAAAAGTTCATGTGAACATGGGTCCGAATTTGAACGATAACTGAGACATGAACAGAAATAAAAATGCCGCCACTAAGATCTAGGATAATGAAATTTGGGAGAATAATAATAAGGTACATAAAATTGTGTATACCGTTGAAATTGATCGAATTTCAACGAGTAGTTTCCGAGTTACCTAGTCAACATCTGAACACGCGGTGGTTAGTATTCACATGTCAGCACATGTTACGATATTGACTACCTTACTCGTAAACTACTCGTTGGAATTCGATCTAATTTTAACGGTATACACAATTTTATGTACCCTACTATTTCTTATAACTTTATTATCCTAAGGGTTATAGAAAGTGAGTTATTAACATGTTGATCTTAGTGACGGCATTTTTATTTCTGTTCATATCTCAGTTATTATTCAAATTCGGACCCATGTTCATATGAACTTTTTTGCTTAAAATCATCCATACTACCTCTCCTAAAAGTTTATGACAGGGTTTCAGACTCGTCCTGTACAGGTCTATTTTGGAATATAAAACTTTAGGAATATCGGTTGAAGGATGGATCATAATACTGTTCCTATTAACTAAACAGGTGGTGGCCTTACAGTATAACAGAGGGCAGTGGCGGCTCGTAACTTAAATTTCTGGGGGTGCTGCGTCAGAAAATTGTATTTTTTTCACGAACTAGGGAATGGCTGCTGACATTAAGCTTAAGGATCATGTAATATACATGTATAATAATATTAAAGAAAAAAAAAGACATTAGATTGAATGTTATCGATATCGAAAGTGAAACTGGGGGTGCTGCAGTGCCGCAGTGCCTATGGACGAGCCGCCACTGTCAGAGGGACATCAGGAGTTCCAACTAGTTTCGCCATTTATTCCCGGCTTTGTCAAGGATATACAGCAAGAGGCATGCAAGTCTTTATATATACAGAACAGTGGTACAAGTTAAGCAATGAGCGTAAATACATACAAGAACCAATAGGATATAAAGCAAGGGGGCCAATGAGTTCAAAAAGGACGTAATGGCCATTAGAATAAAATAGAATAAACACAAAAATTTTTGAAAAATACAAAAAAGAAAATGTACAGAGATGGTGCGCGTTTAACGCGGACCCAAGAGAGAACATATCCGGTTGTCCGAAGACAAGAGGATTTATATAAAAACAACAAAATAAAATAAAAGGGTAAGAAAATTTACAAAATGCAGAAGAAACAAAAAATAAAGAAATGAAAACGAGAGAAAATCATAGTAGGTCAGATAAAGAACTAAGTATTGCATACACATTAAAGTCCGTCTGGCAATTGAGAAGCAAGTGGGGAGTGGACCTCTTGGCCTGGAATATTTCGATCGCTTCGAGGGTGGCAATTTTTTCTGGTTTATTGCAGATGTGCAAGACAGACATAACCTCTTCTTGTGTCTTCAAAGTGTGTCCGGAATCTACGAGATGGTTTGCATAGTGGGAGACACGGTCCCGTTTCTTATACGAGTCAAAGTGTTCTTTGAAACGCAATGCAAGATTGCGGGTCGATAATCCCACATAGAACATATCGCAAAACGCACAATTCAGGCGATAAACTCTGGACTGGGAATATTTGTAAGAGGTGACGGAGGTGGGCGGGTTCAGGGTGCGAGCAGCTGGGGTGGG
>JAHWFO010024270.1:116234-126545 GCA_023313115.1 Rhysida immarginata
GATAGGGGGCAGAGGGGGAGCTTCAGGGTACGGTCGATTAGGAATCTTAGTGAGGCTTGTTTGTGGGTTGGGGGGTGTGAAGAGGAATGGTGTATTAAGTTGGAGGATGTGGTCAGTTTACGGAAGACAGAAAAGGAGAAGCGGTTAGTGTGGGGGTTGTTGGTGATGAGGATATCAAGGAAAGGGATTGATTGTCGATTGTCTTGCTGTATATGCAGTGCGCCTTGAAGCAGTTCGAAGACTGGTTTAACTACTGGAAGTTGAACCTTAACGTCGGAAAGTGCAAGGCTTTGTACCTCAATAGGAAGCTCAAGCATCCCCCAGATTCTCTTGTTCTGTTCAATAAGAAACTGGACTGGGTGGACGTCTACAAGTATTTGGGAGTTATCATTGACTCAAGACTCTCATGGAACTGGCATATGTCCTATGCTCTGATCAAAGCGAAGAGGGCTAAGTACAGTGTCATAACTCTCATGGGTCGCAACAGCGCACTCAGCATTGACAACAAGCTACTTCTGTACAAATCGATTATCCGGACCATACTCCTCTATGGCATGCCTGCGTGGGCGACTATCTGTAAGACCAGATGCAATGTTACCCTGAGGACCATTGCTCAGCTGGACAGACGGACGGTGAAAAACCAATCCATCCACATGGATTTAAACATGGCCCATATCCATATCGGAAAGTTTATACAGAATCTCCTTTTGATTATGATACAGAAGATGAAGACTCACGACAATAAACTTGTGAATGGAATACTGAAGAACTCATTGAATATGAACTGGCATATCGTAAACCGAGGCACGTTCTTGACGTCAATTTTGAAGATATTAGCAACGTCTCTTTCCCGGACTACTGGAAGATGTGATAATCTTCTTTCTCCTTGTGTTTTTTTTATTTCGTTTGTATTTTGTTTCTGACAATCGTCAATCTTATTTTCTTTTTATGGGTTGGTTAGGCTTCTTGACTACCTCAGTGTATTTCATTTGGAGTTTATTCTGGTTGGATGAGCTTTGTGAAAGCGCTGCTTTCGTCCCATCCTAACAAATGTACACTTCACTGTTCGATTGTCGATTGTCTTGCTGTATATCCTTGACAAAGCCGGGAATAAATGGCGAAACTAGTTGGAACTCCTGATGCCCCTCTGTTATACCGTAAGGTCACCACCTGTTTAGTTAAACTTTAGGAAGTTTACAGTTTTGTATGCTAATCATATTGGAAACAAAACATGCTTTTGGAGGAATAAGAAAACTATGGAAACGAAATATGAAGGCCAATTATGGATAACATCACTGAAATATGCAAGGCTCCAAACAGCAATAAACAAGAAACGCTAAACAACTAATTAAATGAAGATGGATCAAAAAAAAAAAAAAAAAAAGGTTACAAGCAGCAGCATTTGTAAAACAATTATTGTGGAGAGAATAATTTTCCCCAGAGTGAAGACAGATGGCGCTAGTTGTCTTACAGCGGTTGTGAGGGTAGGTAGTGTCAATTAACAGACGCGTCAGAGCGATCGAAATGGCAAAACGTTTAGAAAATTGGTCTCGCATGTTGCATCTCTAATGCCGGTCAAATTCACAGTCAAACCGCGGAAGTTTATGGTGAAGAAGCAATGAGCAGATAGCATGTAGCGAAATGTTGTCGCTCTTTTCAATCGGGCAGAGAGGATATGGAAAACCGCAATAGGGCAGCAAGCAGCCGTATAAGTTCTTCAACGATAAAAATCAAAACGGTACGCGTAGAAGAAATGATTGAAAATGATCGACGGGTAACAAGGTTTAAGGTTCTCTTCAGAGAGTGATGTGAAAACAGCTCCCGAAAACTGGCTCAATGGGCAGAGACGTGATTTCTACCAAGCCGGGTTAATCAAGTTGGTTCTGCGTTCAGATAAATGCCTGGTGATTATGTGGAAAAGTGATCGTCAAGTATGTCTCTTAATTTCCTTTTGTATTTTTTGTCTATTGTTTTTAAATAATTTGTATTACCCTTGTAACCATATTTTTGGATCCATCCTCATAAATCACTTAACAGAAATAAGCCATATACAGAGTTATTCAGAAAGATGAGGCGGATTTTTAATATTTTTTCCAAAAAAAACTGTAAAAGGTATAAATGCATTCCACACATCCTTGGATAGAGGATGCTTAAATGTTTCTAAAACTCGTCTAGAAGTTCCATTCAGTGACACACTGTGGCGCTGTTTCTTGTTATAGAAAAGTAGGGACATTATACAAGAAGTCACGTTGTGTAAAGTCAGTTTACCAAGTATGAAAGCATTGTTCAAGCATATATGCGGGTGCATAAAAAACTCCCGGATATTTACGTAGAAGATGGCGGCATATGCAAACGGAAAAGCACTAGTCGTCCTTGTATTTCTGCCTAATGTTGATATTTGTTTCTAATAAATATTTGAAAATTCTTGAAATCTGTTGAATCTTTTTGAGTAATCCTGTACATTGGCATCTAACAAATATAAAACAACAATGATAGCTGAGAGTAGATAAAAACATAGGGCCAACATGTGGCTAAAACTGTTCAAAGCTCGGGAAGAATAGAAAAAAAAATCCTACAATTATTCTACCAAACCTAATAGAAAGTCTTCCTCAGAGGTTAGGAACCGTATTAAAAGCAAAAAAAAAAGTACTCTCCGTGAAAACATCATCGGCCTCGGTGGTTCAGTGGTTGAATGCCCGAGGACGCGGGTTGACCCCGGCCGAGGACGACGAGAATTTTTTCAAGGGGAAAATCCTGAGATCACGCACTTCCTTCGGAAGGGAAGTAAAGCCGTTGGTCCCGTGTAGTCGCTTGCCGGCTACACGTTATAGAACCCTTGCGAGGAAAAATTTGCGGCCCCTATAACGCCGTTCTGAAATGACTATAGCAGTTGAAAAGGACGTTAATACCAAACAAACAAAACTAAACCGTGAAATCATGATTAGAATGCAAAAGTACACATATCCGGAAACTTTTGATCACAAAGCGCGTATTTGTGCGTGTGTGTGTTTGTGCGTGTGTGTGAGGGTGCATGTGTGTGTGTCTGCGTCTCTGTAGACCATAGCGTTATCACATGACGAGCTGCTCAGTCATACCGGATGCGTTCGTGGACAAAGGGAAAAAACATGGAAACGACAATCATGAAGTTGGCAGGATGTATGGGTATGCAACACCAAGTCGCAAAGCCGTGTTTCGCTGTATGTTGGTCATGGTATGTCGGCTTCAATTAACAAATCTTGATGTCGGCATTCAAAAGCTGCATGTTGATTGGCTGATGTTGGATTGGTTGCCTCTCGGTGAAAGCATCAACTGAAAACACTGGTCAAAACATATTTTGCTGCCAATCATTTAAAATTTGTTGCACTGATTCCGAATATGACATCAGTTTTTTCAAATTGGCTCTATTTTTTGTGATATTTCATATAGTTCACTTTCTACGTTTCAACGTGTATATTTTTCCAGTAGAATTGCAACTTTGCAAATGCAGGTATTCTAGACTAATTTGAGTGTGCTGATTCCAAATCTGAACACCAAATTTCTCTATCACGCCAGGATGTTAAGTTTCAGTGGTGTAGAACAGCTCATAATGTCAAATTTAAACAATGGCTACCATTAAAATTTAAACTATTTCTATAACTCGTGGTCCTGACGTGATACGGAAATTTGGAGTTCAGATTTGGAACCAGCACACTCAAATTAGTCTAGAACACCCATTTTACCCAGTAGTAAAAATTTTGTTGACCAGAGCTATTGGTATGAATTTTGTTATGTAAACAATTGTTATTGCAGATTACAAAAAACTAGAGGCAATTTTGCATTTTCACAGTCATATTCGTGTTCACACATAAAAATTGATACAAAATGACTCAATTTATTTATGCAACATGACTTTTGTAAATTTGTTGACCAGTGTAATCAATGCAACAACGTCGCCGGTCGTATTTATCAATGCTGCCACAGAAAACGGGAACGCAGCATGCTTCTCCAAAATTGTAAAACCGCTTGCCAATCGCCACACAATTGCCATCTGAAAGCTATAGGGTACACTATGTTACCTCATGATTCATATTCGCTAGACCTTACATCTAGCACCTAGGAATAATAGGGTACATTGATAAATAAAGGAAAAAACAGAAAATGTGGAGTAGTGTTTTCTGTTTTTTCCTTTATTTATTAAGGTATCCACAGTTTCGGCTTTTTTCTATTTATTATTAAGGGTACATTGAATTGTGTATACGGTTAAATTTTGATCGAATTCCAACGAGTAGTTTCCGAGTTACGCAGTCAACATCGTAAGCGTGCTCACATGTGAGTACTAACCACCAACTCTACACAACTCTATGTGCCCTATTATTATTCTCCGAAACTTCATTATGCTATGTGTTATAGAACCTGAGTTATTAACTTGTTGATCTTAGTGGCGGCATTTTTATTTGTGTTCATATCTCTGTTATCGTTCAAATTCGAGCCCATGTTCATATGAACTTTTTGCTTAGAATCATTCATACTACCTCGTCTAAAAGTTTGTGACAGGGTTTCAGATACACCCTGTATACAATGTGTATTTTATTCATTAGTGACATGTGATAATTCAATAAAGAATAAAATGAAATTTGCGAAATTTTCTTCTTATTTAATGATCATATTTTTGCCTTTATCAGGTTTAAATATAATTTCTATCAAACTAAGCCTTATTGTAAGATGACATCCATGAAAAGCGGTTGCAATTCGATTTACTACAATAAAAATGTAAAACGAAATTACTATATTTAATTGCTTCTATCCATTCGACTGTAAAGAAAATAATTTGATATTGTTCCTAGAAGTACGTTCCAAATGAAATCAGTCTGGTTTCTTTTAAGAGGATCTAAAAATAAGAAAACGAATAGAAAAGAAGGAAAAAAAGTTAATAAAAATGGTAATGATGTCCCTAAAGTGAAGATGGAAAAGTGCAAGAGAAAAGCCATTAAGGTACAGATACAAAAACTAAACAGCGACATTAGTCTGCTGAAAAAAAAGCCCTAACTTCTGAGATTCAAGACAAAAAAAAGTCTGCCATTAAATGAAACATTAACTTAATAACATTTCTTTAGTGAATCTCTACTGTTACCAAAGGCATTTAAAAACCCATTAAATATTAAAGAAGAAAAACATAATCAGAGATAAAAAAATAATCTGCAAATTCAATTCGGAAATTGTCGAAATAAATCACAGCTATTTAAAAAAAAAAAAAAGGGGGGAGTTCATTCAATTTAGCTGCAAAGAATAGGAAAAGAAAGGATGAAGGGGAAAAAAACTAATGACATGTTTAAAATTCATTTCACCAATTTAAGCTTTAAATAAAACTTTGATGTAACTAATGCAGAAGGAAATAAATTACTAAATTTATAATACTGCAGATATCTGTAAATAATAGAATTTTTAAATGTCAAAATTTATAAAATTGTATTTACTACCTAATTTGGTTCTACTATTGCATTGGCCGAACTACCACAGCGCAAAAAATGCTATTACCAAATCCTAAGAAATGCTAAATGATAACAGGTGTAATGCTGTTCGGAAAATATTGTAAAAAAAAAACTGAAAAAAAGATTTTTCTAGCTATTGCTTTTTAAAGAAACATAACGTATTTCGGAAAAAATTCTCCAAGTGAATGAGCAGATCAAAAACTTTGTATCAGAGGATGAGCCACTTGATGATGGACCCTGTAGGGGATGACCAACCGTCATTCAAGACAGCTGGTTTCGTCCATTAAGAGTTTCTGCCCTGCGGTAAAACGGTCAAAGAAGGAACCACAACTGTTTCAAACGCAGTCTGTGTTGGTTCATCACATCGTGTTCCTTCAGGACAATTTAAGACATTACGCGAATGCCCCGAGAAATACTTCACAGCCTCGGTTGGGAAATTCTATCGCATCCTTTTCTATTTTCCAGGCCTTTCGCCATCTGATTGTCACCTTTTCATGTCGTTGACCAAAAATTGCGCAAACGATAATGTCAAAACGAAGAGGCACTAAAGCGGAGTTCAATGTGCTTTCTTTTTTTTTTAAATCAAAAATTTTACAGGGATGATATTATAAATTGGACTATTACTAAAAAATTATTAGTTACGATGACAGTTTCGAAATAATGAACTTTCGTTATATTAACTAAGGGTTTAATTTCATTATAAACTGCCTAATTCGACTGCTAAAAAGAATAATTAAGTAGAAGAGACCAGGGATAGTTGATACATTTTTAATTTTTAATTTTTCTAAATTTTTATAAAACTTTAGAAATTTAAAATCAGTTTGAAATTACAGCTTATTGTTTTGTTTTTTAAATTGGTCAACAGTCTTTTTCACGTATGGAACCTATTGTCCGTAAAAAAAAAATGTTCCCTATATAAAGATGTCTCAAAGTGACGCATGTTGAGTTAAGTGTTGATACTGTAACCGCTTTCACTCAAACCTGTCGCCCAAACATTAATCTGAGCCTCTTAGTAGAAAATAATGTCCAATTAATTTTAGAAAAAAAATGGTTTATTAATGAATTTAAATAACCCTTTGAGATAATGAACATACAAATATAGGAGTGGGAAAAATGATACCTTGAAGTTAAAGAAATTGAAACTTCAGCTCTATAAGGCTTTACTTGAACAACATGGAATTAAAGGTTTAGGATAAAATTTCTGTTGTTAAATTGAATTGAAAAAAAAGTCTGATTATACCTTTCCTCTAAACATTTTTTCAGCACTGCTTATCGCTTTCACTACCACTTATTGCAAGCAAAAACAATGTATCAATCTGCCAACTTCCCCATTGTCGCCATTACGATTTTCTTCTGTATAAAAACACTAGGGCAATACGGAAAAAGAAACTAGCCAAATTTACTCAATTTTTCACCCTTTGTCAGGCTATTACTATGAAGAAATTCTCCACGTTCACTTACAAGGCATATTGACACTGGAAAGCTACATGGAAATTTACTTAGTTCTGGTTAAACACGACAAGAAGCTCTTCCCTCTGTTGTGGTGAAATTAAAAAAAAAAAAACAAGCACAAACTCAGTTTATAAACGAAGAAGAAACGTTTCATTGGTGATGATTTTAAAAATTTACGTATGATTATTATGTAAACCACGATGTCTCAAGATGCCCCCGTATCAATTTTCACCGGTCTCCGTATAACATAAACCAGGGTCATAATTACGATTAATGCATACAGCATGATGTTTTCATAGTCATATACGGAGGAAGAGCGTTAAATATCAATCCGTACATTAGTGTTATACCACAAATATCTTATGACGGATGTAGAAGAAAAGAAGGACGAGACACAAAAATCTTGGAATAAAATAAAAATGGAACAGGGTGGTAAAATCTGAAAAAAAAGCTGAAGTTTCGGATAGAAAATCTCTTTTGTCAATGCAAAAAGTGGTCAGTTTTACTTTTTGTTTTTGACAAAGGATAGTCTCTATATGAAACATTAGCTTTTTTTCATGGTCTTTTACATATATCCTAGGAAACGACTTCTAAAAAGTTATAATATAAAACTTTACACTGGCAGAAAAGTGATAATTTCTTTATATTGCTGTATTTATTTTAATAGATTAATGCATTTCAGAAAACGGATTAGTACTAAATATGAGAAGTTTTTATTTAAAAAGGCGACTTTTTAATACAATTGAAATTCATATGCTTAATAATGCTTATTTATTTTTATTCTTTCATAAGTTGTTATTTATAAAATATATGTAGATAATAATAGAATGTTTCTTTTTTAAAAATCCCATTTCCCCAATTTTCAAAACCCTATCTCTTCTCCAATCTTACGTATGTGGTTTACAATTGGTATTTTTTCGATCAAATGCGGTCAGTTTTTCTCTGACAGTTTCCCCTCCTCCTCTACCTCATTGCCACTGCTCTCCTAAGGGGCGAGGGTGGTTACATCAATTCAGTCGCTTGGCAACGCATCATCTGCACGTAGCACGGTGGCAAACCAAGGCAACGGAGTGAACTCTCTTGGCCAACAAGGAACGCAGTTTTGTGAAATGATGGGGAATAATGGATGCACGTCGTCCACTTGCCACTGCATTTTCAAAGCTGTTTTCGACGAAAATTTGCGGTGAACGAGGCAGAGGATTGATGGCTCTCAGGGGTGAATAGGCAAATTGCGCCAAAGATAAACGCTCATCACCGGACAACGCAAAAGTTCCTTTTAAGCTTATTATGAGAGCTGCGTCATGCCTTCTTTGTGGTTTAAAAATTAGTCAGCATAGTCAACATTATTGTGTAATTTTTCCGATAATCTCTTTCTTCAGCAAATTTCTCAATATAAATTATAAATTAGATTTTTATTAAATAAAAATAAATAAAACTTTTGCCTCTCGTTTACAATTCCATCCGACGAGAGCTGTCTTTTTCTTTCGACATCGTACATTGTTGAACAGTTTCATATTTAATTCAGCTCTGTTTTCAGCATCCAAGCGCGTCGTCGCTCTCGTTAGAATGAAAGTGTTAGCGCGTGACAGCCAAGCACGCTGAACCTCCGATAGTTATGCGAGGCTTAAACTGCCACCTGCCAATCAATAAGATTTGCACTTTTAGCATCCGCCTCGACTTCGAATTAGTCGTGTGAACAACTGTTTATGGGAAGAATTTCTAACTTCCTTTCTCTCCTTTTTTAAATTAAACTTATTTTTAGATGGAGCAAATTTTTTAAATTGTTTCAAAAACAAAATTTAAACTGTGTATATTTGACTTACACATCACTGAAAATATTCTGGTTGAATTTATTTCGCATGCGATTGTTTTTTAAAAAAAAATTATGTACTATCACGTGTACTCAGTGAGCGTTATATATTGAACTTATTTGTTAATTACTTGATTTATCATTATGTTAACAAAGCATAAGGAAACAACAAATCCACAAATGTATCCACAATTTGGGTTTCTATCCTCATAGATTTATGATTAGTTTATCCATATTACGAGAGTAGCCCAGAAAGTAATGCACCACACTTTTTTTCTTCAACAATTATTTATTGAACACAATGAAACTTATACACACGAAAGAATGATGTTTCTTCTAAATTCCCTATTTTTCCACATAATCTCCATCCCGTTCTATGGCCTTCCTCCAGCGAGACACAAGGGCGTGTATGCCCTGTCGGTACCAGTCCTTGTTCTGTTCACGCAGCCATGTCTTCACTGTGCGAATCACCTCTTCATCATCCTCAAAATGTCTTCCACGAATGGCATTCTTCAATGGGCCAAACAAGTGAAAGTCTGAGGGCGCTAGGTCAGGGCTGTAGGGTGGATGGGGTAACACTGTCCAACCCTATTTCGTGATGTGTTGGGCGAGCGTTATCGTGTTGATAGCGCGGAACCCATCGTGAACACATTTTTGTGTAATCAAGAACACGGATGATTTCACTCACATTTCCTTTGGTGATTGACAGCTCCAGTACCAACTGCCGAGTCGTTCTGCGTCAGTCCTGACAAATGAGCGCATCAGAACGCTGCTTCATGTCTTGTGTGACAGCCGAGGATGGCCGCCCCGACCGCGGCAAATCTTGGAGCTCCGCCGAACCGCTTTCTGAAGGCCTCACCCTCTGTGCCCAGCGACTAACCGTACTTCCGTCGACTGCTGATATTCCTTAAACTGCACATAAACGTTTGTGAACGTTTCCAACCGTTTCTTGCTCCGCAGTGAGAAATTCAATGACGACACGCCATGTTGTTCCATTGCTGCACGTACGCTATCTGTCGGAAGAAACGGAAACTTTGCGCGTGCACTCCGAAAACTTCAAAGAATGCATATCTCAAGTTTCGCACTCGTACCAAAGTGGGGGACGGAGAATAAAATTGTGGCATTACTTTCTGGGCTACCCTCGTATAAAACAAGTGAATACAAGACGGGCATCCGTAATGCACGGTACCGAGAGTAAATGATTCTGTACGCTCTTCAATATATACTCTTCTTTCCCAGTTTTGCCATAATAATAACCAGCCCCATTCGCCCTATAGATTCCATTAAGGAATTCATCCTGAAAGTTTCAACATTGTAAAAATTTAATATCTGGCTCTGATGCTCTGATTGGGGGCTCTCATTATTGCAATAAATAATAATTAAAATACTATTATTATTATTATTATTATTATTATTATTATTATTATTATTATTATTATTATTTTACTGATTTTTTTTTCTTTCTCATTTGATTCGGCTGTTCTTTGCCTTGATTTTTTGTTTTGTTTATTATTTCACTTTATATGTATTTTTCATTAACCACGTTTTGGGCTTGGCCTGTTGAGGGGGGGGGGGGGGGGG
>JAHWFO010024270.1:126645-137257 GCA_023313115.1 Rhysida immarginata
CCCCCCCCCCCCCTTTTTATCTGGTCGGTTATTCCCTGTTGTTGTTAATCATCATCATTATTATCATTATTAATTATTATCATTATTAATTAAAACTATTTTTGACCCAGAATCAGGTGACTGATTTTACCTATCAACGAATTTAGCCTGACCCGTTCCCTGTAGCTATCGAATTGTGTAAACAAAATTCAAAAACTCTCAACCGTTCGAACGCTAGAACGCCACCAGACAAAAAAAAATCGCTCTCATTAATTAAAAATCGTAGCTCTCTATAGATATCAATATCTGTGACCTCAAAATTCAACATGGACAGAGACGATTCTGATAGGATTTTTCACAGATTTTTTTTCATTGCGATCCCATTTGGGACACAGGCTACACTTATTGCCATATTCAAGGGTCGAGCGATTCTAGATGCAAAAAATTAATAATAAAACAGTACAGTCGAAATTGAAGCTCAGAGTTGAAAATGAATTTTCTAAGCTGACGATTATTGGCAACAAACAATGGAAAATAATAAGAGATTTTTTGTTCGTAATGAGGAAGGTATAGGAAAGTAGCGGAAGCGCTGAGGTCATCTATTTTTACCCTTTTATTTGCACTTTTTAACCACCTCTTTCTCGTTTTTTTAATCGAAAAATTGAATTTTTCGAATATAGTAGTTAGAAAATGAAAAAGAGCTCTATCCTCTTTCATTTCTCATCATTTCCGATGGAATGATAAATCACATGCCATATGTTGCCATAGTTCTAAAGACCAAGTGACTTCCCACCCCCCACAACTACTACCCTATTGGGACAATTTGGCCCAAACTTTAGAGTAATGTTGATCTTGCTCAGAGGAATCTCTATACGAATTTCACTCTTTTATATGCATAAATACGCGTAGACCTTTTGGTCCCCTCTAATTTCCGCCCCCGAAATTCCGACCCTAGTAGGCCAATCAAAACCAAACTAAATAGTGAAGGTGCACATGCCCATAGTAAGCTAAATTCCGAATTTCAACCTTCTACCTCAAAAATGCGGAAATTATGAAGGGGACGGATGGACGGACAGACGGACAGACGGACATTGTGAAAACAATAAGTAGCTCCATTCTTCCGCTACTTAATAAATCTGAAACTGTTCCTCTTATGTCATCGATGATTATTGGAACGATTCGACCGTCATAGGCGGGTGTCATTGGAACGAATTGACTATGCGCTGTTAAACTTTTTTACATAGTGATTATTGCTCGACCTTATGAGCGATTCATAAATATAACTTTTTCTTTCCCAGGTAACTAAATAAATATCAATTTTAAGAAAATATAACGTTAGGAATAGAACTATTATTATTACATTCCCGAATTTCCAATTTTTAATTAAAATCCTTTTCTTCACATAAAAAATTTTTCAATTTATTTTTTTTTTTAATTTTCTTAGTGTTGGATGTTAAAGATATTTACCTTTTGGAGATTTCTACACTATGTAAATAAATATCAATTTGACAGAAGACAAGGATATTCCTCTGCAGCGGAATGAATTCCCGAATTAGTCATGATTTTCTGTGACGATCCATAAACAGCAAGGACAAGCCATAAAAAAATATGTTAATTATAACGCTGTTTATTGAAGTCTGACATCTTTAAAAATTAGCTATTGCATTTTTGCGAAACGAATTTTTATTGGGTGAGTGGTGTATTTTTGGAAAAGGATGTCCTGTAATATCTTATTGCGAGATAACGACTGCGAGCTAAAAATATTACGAACTGAATTATATGGATGAAACATCATATGATATACGTGTACTTAAGAAACTGGTATTGCGGGCAACTGTAAATAGGGCGGGATATAGTAAAGAAAAATGTTAAATTATTCTTGAAGATTAACCAAGAATGTTTTTATTAAGAATGTACTTGGAGTTGGCGTTTTTGATCAAAAAACTGAACTTTAGTGAAAAGTGTGCACAAGAGTGGAAATTCGCGTTTATTGGTAGTTTTTGATCAAAAAAGTGCCGTTTGGTCAAAAGTCTATATAATATAATCCTCTATGTCTGAATCTGTATATTTGTATTGTATGTTAATGAAACATAGCAAAAATCCTTCTGACTGCGATCTGCTTTCTCTTTCCAATCAATGGGTTGTCCAGTTTGGGTTGGAAATACTCTAGTTTAAAATAAACCTATATCGTCGGTATATCATTCGATCGGAAATGATGAGAAATGAAAGAAACAGAAGAGCTCGTTTTCATTTTCTTAATAGTACGTTCGAGAAAGTTAATTTTTCGAAAAAAAATTGGAGGGGGGGGTTAAAAAGTGCAGATAAAGGGGTAAAAATAGATGAGTTCAGAGCTTCCGCTACTTTCCTAAATCCTCCTCGGGAAGATTAATTTGTTGTTAAATAATCAAACCACGTCTGATGCGGACTCATTATTCGAAACTTTAAATTTCCTACTTTAATATGCTACCATCATTCATTAAATTATTATGAACACATTGTGACACAATTTTGTTATATTGTTAAATTTCAAATATTTGCAATTCTTGACTTTCAAAATGGCAAACATCGCCGGAACGATCGCCAGTAGTTTATAATAAACAAAATGTTTCCCCATACAAACTTTCATCCCCTATTTTACACCTTTATGAGGTAAATTTTGAGAAATGCTGAAAGACGTGTTTCTCATTAGAGTATTGATGCTAAATTTCAAGTAAATTGACTAAAAAAAATGTTTTCCCATACAAACTTTCATCTTTACACCCTTAGAGGCTGAATTTCCAAAAACCTTTTCTTACTGCCTGGGTCATGAAAGGAATCAACTGTCCAAATTTCGTGTTTCTGACTTTAAAAGTTTCAGCTCTGCGTTGATGAGTCAGTCAGCCAAATTCTTACTTCTCTCTTTATTATAATAGTATAGATATTAAATATTGCAAAAAGGTCTATCTAGTTACTTATACCAAATGTTGGGCGCACTAAAGAAATTAATTTAAATTTGATTTCTTAAAATTAATTTTTAAAAATCTTAATAAATTTCATCGTTTGAGATTCCTTTTCATCGAAATGTCAAGCGAAAGTAATCAGAATATTATTAAAGCATTAGAGGAGGAAAAAATTTTCTTTGAACAGAATTATTAATGATATGTCAGTCAAAACATTTGAGATGTAACTTTCACTTATTTCTGCAAGGGAATTACGTATTTCTAGCTAGGAAATTCTATAACATCCATCGATTTATAAAGCAATTTGAGAATGGAGCATAAGCTAACTCTAGCTGTGGATTGATTCTGAATGAGAGTACATTGATTAATTCATGAAAAAAAAGCTCATAAATTAAAATGAGCATTTTTTCCCAATTGACGTTTATGAAGAAGCTTTTTTTGCATTTTATGTGAAAGTGAAGCCACAAAAATGTCGACACAGATTTCTTAAAGGGAAACACGCGATCGTTAATTGGCTTTTTCAATCTTTAGATAAATACTTTTTAAGGTATCACGTATCAAAATCGGTCCAATTTTTTTTATTCCTCCGTGTGACAATGAAAACTTGATGACGGTAAACGCGCATAAGTGTTTTTCTAATTATGTTTTTTTTCTAAAGCAAATATAAAATGAAATATAAATCAATTTTTATCATTGAAATAGAACTATTTCTTGGCGTTATTTTTTTTAATTTTCTGATTGTCATCTACTTGAAATTGACAACCTAAATGATGAAATTCAATGAGAGACGCTTACGTTAGTTATATGATAAAGTTATAGTTTGCGAAATGAGGATCATAGTTTAGTTTATTCAATTTAATGCGCTTATTCTAACTCCATTTGAGTAATGTTAAGTAGAGTATATTTAAAATCATCTATTGGATGAAGGCTGATATCATTTCCTGTGTAAAGCCGTGGTAAATGAACTGTCATCATAAAACTGTCTCATGGTGTTTGCAAATAAAATGAAACGCGTGTGTCCATTTAGATTTTTAACTGTATCACGGATTATTCCACGTAAATCCCTTCAGCACAATTCGCTTCAAATTTTGTTAAAAACTTTGTTTCTGAATCATTTCCAATTTTCGTTTATTGCTTCTGAAAACTGAGTTATTGATGCATCCGAGTCTTTAAATTGATCTTGTTGTCCGTTTGTTGTCGCAGCCGTTGCGTCGTTAAATTAGAAACCAATAACGAATAACTGCTCTGCCATATTCATTTCCACTTCTTCTCAATCATAATTTCGTTTTAAATTTATCCACCTTGATCTTAAATAATTTTGACGTTTATCTCTTCCTCACTTTCAAATGATACCGAACAGGCGGTGATATCATTTATCAGGATTATGTGGAGGGTACATAGGTGGATGATGTTGGGGGAAAGCAGTAATCGCCAGTGTTGGTAGTCGCTTCTGCCTTCCGCCATTGATTTTTCTCTCCTGCAATTAAAAGCTCGGTTCCAGAGAATTCAACACCACCAAAGGAACGGCTGCAGAGTTTTGGGCGCAAATGGAATAACAAATTTAGCCAATCGCAAATGACGCTAATAACCTAGCTATTATCACTGTGAATAAATGTTCACATTTATTCTAATGGGATTAGATTACTATCTGTAGGCAGCAGTGTGAAACAAACAAATCTAATACTTATTAACTCTTTTGTCGACACCGTACGTGAAAACGATGGTTCATTTTTAATTTCTTTCGGCTCTTTAACTGCGCAATCTATTGAAACTAACAGCCAAGATGACGTCGCAATTGCAATTTAAGGGTTTTACATTCACAATAGAGGAGGAAACAATGGAACTTTATAAAGCAAAATAAAAATTTAATTTTGAACTCGTTTCGCGCATGATGGAGTTTGATAGATATTATTTTTTGACGTGAATTTGTTGAACTCTAAATTTAAAGAATGATTATAATGTATAACATGTGGGAAAAGGATAAATTTGTGTGTCATTAATTATTTAAGCATTTGAAAAAAATGCATATTCTGAAATGATAATTCTTCTAGATTTTAAATTAAATTTTGTTAAATTTATTTGAAATAACAATTACGTACAATTCAGTAATAATTTATTTGAAAACTAAAGTGCTGCAGTGAAGACGCCTTTAAGGACCCACTGTTTTTACTAAAATAACTTTCGTCTTCTTATAAAAAAAATTAACCAATTGGAAGTTTTAGATTATAAACTTATGTCAATAAATCTTACTGACTTGAATGACCCTTGGAAAAATTGCCTTTAAATGAAGATAATTTCAAAAACCTTCAATGTCAATTGAATGTACATGTATAATGAAGAAGGTTTTTACGTTAACAGCTGATATATGATAAAATAAATTATCAGATTCTGCGTAAAAAATTAATTCGGATACATCAGAAAACTCAAAATTTTCTCATCTTTAGGAATATTCTTCAGCATTTTGTGCAGAAAATTGCTCAAGGCGGAGCGGTTCATTAGGAACGTGTAAATAAATCTGAGGACACATTTCGAGTCCCGTCCACTAAGTTGTGTCATCTTTTCTAGAGATGAGAGATGCTAATTGCTGGAATTACCTTATTTTGAAAACTAATTATATAGACTACGTTTCCCTTTTTTACAGAGTTCATTTTGTTTTATTTGTTTTGTTATTCAGCTCGTTCTGCTTATTGTAATGTTTGCGAAGGTGTTACAACAACTCAATTCTTAGTAAAATTTTGCTCATTTAATATTAATTGATGTTTTTAACAAAAATGCTAAATTCATGTTGGTGTAACATTTTAATTTGTGATGCGAAGCTTTCCACGTAACTTAGTGCAATGGGTCTTTTAGTGTTGCGTTCGTTAATTTTACACGTTTCGGACGAAGCCATTATTAAAGAATATTATTGTTTACTAGCTGATATACCCGGCGTTGCTCGGGCTCTTTTTTTGATGAAAGTTTGCAATATCTGAATGGGAATATACAGTAAAAATTAACACATTAAAACAGTAAAAATTCATATAGAAAAACCGAAAATTTTTTTTTTTAATGTTCCTAATGGATGGCCCTCTAACAGTTCTCCCCGGTTCGAGTTGGAATGTTGTGTATAGCTGAGCGAGTTTACCATAGTGCCGGAGAAACAATGTGTGGAATAATGTGTAAGGCTACGAAAATGGGAGGAAATAGAATGAAAATGATACAATAGTTTGATCTGACGTTTTTTCAGCCCTGGCTATGGCTGTAAATTTAAGTGACCTGACTTTTAAAAATTCATTTGTTTATCTAAAAATTCAACAATTCCAAAATTCTCTTCTTGGATGGCGATGGATATAATTGATCGTTTGTGTCTGTGTACACTGCAACTCCAACAATTGATAAACTGTTAGGAAATAAAGAAATTAAACTGGAGCAAACTGCAAGCATCAGGTAAATGATATTAATTAGAAAAATGGATGGAAAAATTCTGCGACTTGGATTCGAACCAGGAACCTCGATTGCCATGGTCGACACCTCTACTAATTGGGCCATGGTTTCTTAATTGAAGAGGTTATGAGTCATAACTTATGACACTCCCTTTAAACGCGATCCCGCTATTATTTTGTCCACCAGATGGTGAAACAGCCTACTATATAATAAGCCCAAGCGTCAGTCATGGCCTTCTCCCGAGCAGTTAGGTCCTTATTGCGCCCCATTGCAAATATCAACAGAGTTGTGAAACAAATTGTCTTATTTCCTGAATAATATAAACCTGCTCATTATGGGGAGGGCTATAGCCCCTGTAGCCACCACCTTAAATCCGACACTGTAGGAATATTGTTTCTTTTTGACACTTAAAAAGACTTGATCAGCTGTAGCTCTGTGCATAAGTAAACACAGTTGTTACCAAGGTTTCCCTCACTTAAAGCGCCCTCACGTGAGAAGTCGTTGAACTAACGCGGTCTTAAGATTTCAATGGAAATCGTGTCGATTGAACAGGCTGTTATCTGTGGAAGTATGCTTTAAATAATCAGAAATACAATAGAATTCAACATATAAAGCATAAGTTATCGATGTTTATTTTAAGAAACAGCTAGTTATACATTTTAAGCTTTTTATTTTAAATAAATGATTCAAAATATGTATTATCCTACACGTCAGTCCAGAAATATGTATTTACTAAAAACCACTAGAAATTATCGTAATAACTGCTTATCAATTCTTGGTATTAACACAGGGGCGGAGTTACCACATGAAATCCGAGAGATAGCTATACTTCCTAAGTTTAGAAACAGCTTAAAAAATTACATAATGAATTATTCTCCACCAATTACATAATTTAAACAGACTTAAATATTTTATTTCATTGTTTAATTTCAGTATTGTTTTAGCTTAAGTTTGACAGGTGAAATTAATGAGTTTTTTAGGGTGATGTCCAACAAAAGTAGCCTGAATTACTAATTTAGGTTTTATCGATATTGCATTTTGTTTTCTGACAGCATCCAGAATTAGCAAAGTGTACTATATTAATATAAGATAATTATTTGTTAAATTATGATTATCTAATCTAATTTAGGCTTAAGTAAACTAACCATTTTAACTTTTTATATTGTAAATATTTTTTTGTATCCCCTTAGGTCTCACATGTCGGTCTTTGGCCATACCTGACCTAGGGGTTACAGTTGTATTAAACTTTCTTTAAATAAAATAAAATAATGTAATGCAAAATAATGTAATGCAAAATGTTTCATAAAAATTTAATAAATGGAGCATAGATTGCTCGTTCGCCATCTACTTCCGGTACATCTTCTGGTTCGCACCGATAGCACTGGAACAGTTACGAGTGTCATAACCACTTCAATTAAGAAACCATGAATTGGGCTATCGCAGACACCTGAACAGCCATGCTGTCATTAAGTGCCTTAAAGACAACCAAGTAGTCTTTTACCTGATGTTTGGTGTTTGTTTGTTAGTCTTTACATGATGTTTAATTTCTTTACTTCTTATTGTGTGTTCATCAAACTTTCTGATGGTTTGGATAGGAGAAATTCACGATCTGTGAACTGGGTGCCCACCTCCCATTGGGCTTTCCTTCTTGACAACTTGGTTATCTTTAAGACACTTAGTGACAACATGGCTGTTCTAGTGTCTGTGATAGCCCAATTGATAGAGACGTCGACCATGACAGTCGAGGTTCCTGGTTCGAATTTTTCAAAATGGACCTATAAGAAACACACATGGACCTATCTGTTCGCTATGCATTTCAAAATGGCGAGACCAATCTTGATGAAATTTTTCATGGTAATTCCGATGGAGCCTGGGAAAGTTTTAGGTAGGTCATGGTGGAGATATCGCGCCTCATGGAAAACACACTCTACAATTCGTTACCCCCCTCCCTAAAAGAAGTTAATTATGCAGTGCCACACCAGTAAATGTGTTACGTTTGTAGTGCAACACCAGTTAATGTGTTAACAAACTGAAAATGAATTTTATATAAAAGATTATTTTATTTCCAAAATCTCATGTAGACAGTGCTCTTCTCCTTATTTTTAAGGTTATGTGCGCACAATTTTATCAAGATTGGAATAAAACTGTAGATTTGTACACGAGACAAATATACATACATACAAACAACCATTTTTATATAAATAGATAGATACATACATACATACATAAATATAAAAAGTAACTTATATAAGACATTAATAATATCTGACAACTAAGTATGAAATCACAAAAAAGGAAGGAATAACTTAATAATAAAGAAATTTACTACTGCTGAAAATGGATCTAGGCCATTATAACAAATCGGTTATGGGAAATAGCTTGGAATGAACAAATGAAGTTTGCGTATTAATTAGGGAATCGGAATCTTGTTGCTTTGCAAATCTATATGGATTCTAAAATGTTGGTTCTTATGGGGTCATTGCAAATATGAATAATGTTCATAGAATTATTGAGACTATCAAGGTTGTGTCCTTTTTCAATGAGGTGAGTAGCATATTAGGGTTTATTGTCTTTTTGTTAAAAGATGATGCATGTTCCTTAAATCTTGTAGCAAAATTGCGGGTTGAGAGGCCGTTATAAAAGTCATTTCAAGTATTACAATTTACTCGAATCGGCCTCGGTAACCGGTGGTTGCGTGATCGCCTCTGATGCCTGAGGACGCGGGTTCGACCCCGGCCGAGGACGACGAGGATTTTTCAGGGGGGAAATCCTGAAATCATGCACTTCCTTCGGAAGGGAAGTAAAGCCGTTGGGCCCGTGTAGTCGTTTGCCGGCTGCACGTTAAAGAACCCTTGCGAGGCAAAATTTGCGGCCACTATAACGCCGTCCTGAAGTTACCATGGTAGTTGAAAAGGACGTTAATACCAAACAAACAAAACCAACCAATATATTCGATATACTCCAGCCAAATTATAAATTTCTTGCGAAGGAGTGGGTGGGGATCGAGGGTTTAAGGTTTTATGACAGGGAGAAGGGGTTCGAAAGGAGACAGTTATATCCAATCACCTTTAACACCGTACTTATTATATTCTTGAAGACTATAAATATCGAGGCATGTTATTCTCAAATGTACCATTGAAAAAACCGGGAAAGAAAGGCGAATCTGGTAGGGATCGCTAAATTCCGACACAATGTACTGCAAGGCAACAATAAACATTGTGGAATAATATTTACTATTTAATATAACTTAAATTATGATAATTTACTGTTATGCTGCGGGATGGCCTAGAAGTATACTAGATTATGAGCACTTGAGCAATCGTGCGTCGACAAAGCGATTTCACGTGTGCGTGCCGATATCAATAATGCAAAAAAGATGAACAGAAAGTAACAATATATTTATTCTCGACAAATCGATTGATATGACAGTAAATTTTTAATTGTGTTGGTATTCTTTACAGTCACTCTTTTAGCACGTGAATTTGACTTGAATGGGTCCACGAAAAATTCTGAAAAGTTGATACATTCGAGCTAAGACTTTGAAAAAGTTAATCCGTTTTCAAGTTCTCGTGCAAACGGCGTACAGACCGAAGGAGCATTCTTATAAGTAGCTTTTTGCTGAAGCTCCTCATAAACAAGGGCCGGGCGTTCTCTTAGAAATAAAACCTTGTCAACATTCCAAGGAAGAGCTTTAGCAGTGAACCAGAAATACATTTATACATTTATTAAAATGAAATTAATTCCCCCTCCCTACGAGGAAGGTAAGGGAAGTAGCAGATCCTGCAGTCATCTATTTTTACCCATTTATCTGCACTTTTTACCTCTTCCAAGTTTTTTACTCAAAAAGCTGATTT
Organism: Rhysida immarginata; assembly: GCA_023313115.1. Classification (NCBI taxonomy): domain Eukaryota; kingdom Metazoa; phylum Arthropoda; class Chilopoda; order Scolopendromorpha; family Scolopendridae; genus Rhysida; species Rhysida immarginata. The sequence goes on from JAHWFO010024270.1 coordinate 136,841, forward strand.
TCTCGAACGCAATCAAAAAACTGATTTTCTCGACCAAGTGACTGCCACCCCGCAAATCCGACCCCAATGGAACAACTGGGCCTAAACTTCATAGTAATGTAGATCTTGCCTAGAGGAATCTGGATACTGAATTTCATGCCTTTCCGTACCTAAATAGCACATAGGTATGTTGTCCTCTCTGAATCCCAACCCCGTAATTCCGACCCCAGTGTAACAATCAATACCAAACAAAATAGTGCAGATGGACATGCCGAAAGGAAGCAACATTCCGAATTTCAATCTTCTACCTCAAAAAATGTAGAAATTATGAAGGGGACGGACTGACATTATAAAACTAATAAAATCTTGTAAACATTCCAAGGAGGAGCTTTAGCAGTGAAGCAGAAATACATGTATACAATTATTAAAAAAAAATTA
>JAHWFO010024270.1:137357-150309 GCA_023313115.1 Rhysida immarginata
CCCCCCCCCCCCCGCCAAGAGGGTTAAGGCAAGTAGCAGATCCTGCAGTCATCTATTTTTACCCCTTTATCTGCAGTTTTAACCTCTCCCCAAGTTTTTTAATCAAAAAATTAATTTTCTCGAAGTTAATATGTAGAAAATGTAAAAAAAGCTCGTAATTTCTTTCATTTGTCACCATTTTCGAACGTATGATATATCACATGCCATATGTTGCCATAGTCCTAAAGACCAAGTGATTGCCACCCCCGCAAATCCAACTCCAATGGAACACCTGGGCCTAAACTTCATAGGAATGTAGATCTTGCCTAAAGGCATCTGGATACTGAAACGCCTTTACGTACCTAAATAGCACATAGAATTGTTGTCCTCTCTGAATCCCAGCCCCGTAGTTCCGATCCCAGTGTGCCAATCAAAACCAAACTAAATAGTGCAGATAGACATGCCCGTAGGAAGCTACATTCCGAATTTCAACCTTCTATTTCAAAAAAGTAGAAATTATGAAGGACTGACATTATAAAACCAATAACTAGCTCCATTCTTCCGCTACATTTTATGAGCTCTTGAGCAATCGTGCGTCGACAAAGCGATTTCACGTGCGCGCGCTGATATCAGTAATGGTTAAAAGATGAACAGAAAGTAACAATGTATTCCTTCTTGACAAATCGATTGTTATATGATATGCCATTATCTTTGTATTCTTTACACTCACTGTTTTAGCACGTGAATTCGACTTGAAGGGGTCCACGAAAAATTCTGAAAAGTTGATACGGCCGAACAAGACTTTGATGGTCATATTTATGAAAACAGAATTTGAAAAGTTAATCCGTTTTCAAGTTATCTTGCAAACGGCGGCCGGCCGGATAAACTTTTCAAAGGGCGCATTCTTATAAGTAGCTTTTATGCTAAAGCTCCTAATAAATTTAGTTGAAAAATTATGCACCACTAATATGTATTCATCATTAAATATGCCTTGCAAATGATTATCCAACACAATGTATCCATACATACAGTATGTGTCCCAAAAATTTCCATACATAGGAAGAATAAATATTTCTATTTAAGTTGTTCTATAGATATGACTATCATTGTTTTGAAAACAGGTTTCCATGCGCGTTCTCCACTGCTGAAGAAAACGTATAAGCACATCTTGAGTTATGCTTATAATGGCGTTGGTGATACGATCCTTGTATGTAAACTTATGGAATACCCTGTAGACATACAGGGTGATTCAGAAAGGAAGGTCAAGAATAAAATACCATGTACAGTTTGTAGCGGGGAACAAAATTTTTCTTATAAACATGGGTCCGGAAGTGCATCCTTACAGAGATAATGCAACTTGTACGAGGTAGGAATGGATGTGCGTTACCCGGACGGCAATGGTAGGGTCCATGTAAATTAGGATCTAAACATGTAAATTGTTCGTGTTCTCTCCTTTAAAAGAGAGGAAACGAAACATGTAACTCTACTGTCGTACAATGGATCGCTTGACTAATGCGGAGCTGGCGGACATGCATCTCGTCTATGGCGAGGCACAGGGTAATGCTACTGAAGCGGAAAGGATTTACCAACAGTGTTTTCCAGACCCGTGATCATCCAAAACAGTGGACTAAACACCTGCATCGAGACTCAGTGTCGGCATTTTGAACACCTACTGTAATGTTATTCCTATCTCGTACAAGTTGCATTATCTCTTTAAGGATGCATTTCCGGACCCATGTTTATAGGAAACATTTTGTTCCCCGCTACAAACGGTATATGGTATTTCATTCTTGACCTACCTTTCTGAATCACCCTGTGTACAGTACAATGAATGATAAATATATTCTGAACTGGTTGCATCATTTAAGTTTTAGCGATATCATGGCTACCTATAAGAATGCGCCCTTGATCTGTACGTTTATCCGTCCGGCCGTCCGCCGTTTGCTCGATAACTTGAAAACGGATTAAGCTTTTCAAATTCTGTTTTCAGAAATATGACCATCAAAGTCTTAGCTCGGCCGTATCAACTTTTCATAATTTTTCGTGGACACTTTCAAGTCGAATTCACGTGCTATAACAGTGAGCGTAAAGAATACAAAGATTATGGCATGTCATATAACAATCGATTTGTCAAAAAGAAATATATTTTACTTTCTGATCATCTTTTAAGCATTATTGATATCGGCGCGCGCACGTGCAATCGCTTTGTTGACGCACGAGTGCTCAAGTCAATCTATATTATTAAGTAGTGGAAGAATGGAGCTACTTATTGGTTTTATAATGTCAATCCGTCCCGTTTATAATTTCTACATTTTAACATGATAATGTTTTAAGGCTGGGCATCTATCTATAAAAACGTGATGCGAAAACCGACACCAAAAAGTGTTACGGAAACAGTTTTCCATTGTTGTTGCACGTTTAACCATTGTTGGCGCCGGCTTGAATCAACACCTCCTAGAAAGAAAGCCTCACAACCGAAAAGTCATGCATTGTTACATCATCATTAGTTGACCAAATTTAGGGCTTATTATTGGTGGAAATGGAGCCTAACTGGAGCAACTAGTGAAATAGATTACATTCTGGCAAATAGGAAGCACTTGATCCAAGACTGCACTGTTCTCAACAACTTCAACACAGGAAGCGACCACAGACTGGTAAGATGCAAGCTTGTTCTAAACACGAAAACAGAAAGACGAAAGCTTTTCAGGAACACAAAAAAGTTCATCAACATTGCACGCCGGCAAGAACGCAAAACGGAATTCCAGCTTGAACTGCGAAATCGCTTTGAAATCTTACAGAGCGGCACCCAGTAAGATGACAGAACTGACAGGACACTAACTAAACACTTAAAAGAAGCAGTGGAGTAGTAGCTGGAGAAGAAGTTTCCAAACCACAGACGAAACTCACAGAAGAAACGAGGAAATTATTGAAGAAACGAAGAGAAATGAAGACAAAAAGAGAAGATACAAGATCAGTAATAGAATATGCGGAGCTTTGCAAGACAGTACGGAAACACATCACAGAAGATGTTCGGAAGTTCAACTGCAATCTTGTCAAAAAGGCGGTTGAAGATAACAAGAGTTTGAAAACTGCGAAGAGAAAGCTCTGCATTGGAAAAAGAGGAATATTTGCACTCAAGAGAGCAAATGGCACAATCACGAAGAATGGAAGTGAAATCATCGAAATTGTGGAGAAATTCTACAATAAACTTTACAAATATGAAGATGATAATGACGTAAGAAGAGCAGACCAACTGAAAGGAAACGATGAAGTGCCACCGGTTATGGAAGGCGAAGTTGACAAGGCTATTAAATCCATGAAAAAAGGAAAGTCCCCCGGAGAAGATGGAATTACAATTGACCTGATTAAGGAAGCAGGAGAATTCAACAAGTTACTGGCAAGTTTTTTCAAGAAATGCCTTGAGATATCAGACATACCAGATGATTGGAATAGTGCAATGATGGTTCAATTTTTCAAAAAAGGAGACCGAGAAAATATCCAGAACTATCGCCCTATCAGCCTTTTGTCAGTCATTTATAAGATCTTCAGTAAAGTCCTGACAAACAGACTTGATTCAGCACTAGACTCAGCACAACCAAGAGAACAAGCGGGCTTTCGAAGCGGATATAGCACGATCGACCACATTCAAGTTATTAGAGAACTTATCGAACGCCACAACGAATACGAAGTGCCACTTTGCTTTGCCTTCATCGATTTTGAGAAAGCTTTCGACTCGGTGTTCACACATGCTGTAGTGAAAGCTCCGGAAAGAATGGGAATAGCCGGAAGCTATATTAGTATTCTCCAGAAGATATTTAGTAAAGCGACTGCTACCATTCGTTTGGATATAGGAAAAGCAAGGATCAACTTTGGAAAAGGAGTAAGACAAGGAGACGCCATCTCACCAAAATTCTAAAACAGGAAGTCTTCAAGGAACTGAACTGGTCAAAAAAAGGACTTAAAATAAACGGTGAATTCTTTAACCACCTTCGTTTTGCCGATGACATCGTTCTCACCAGTAATAATTCTTCTGAATTGGAGAAAACGCTACAAGAACTAGCAGAGGCTAGACTGCGTGTAGGACTGAAACTGAACACACAGAAGACAAACGTTATGTTCAGTGCATTTGCTCCAAAACAGAAGGTTATGGCGAGCAACATTGTGATTGAAGAAGTACAGAGCTACATTTACCCGGGATAAGAAATCACTATGGATGGCAACATTCTGAATGAAATTAACAGACGAATTAGAACAGCATGGAGTGCTTTTGGCAAGAATAACATTATCTTGAAGAGCAACATGCCACTTAGCTTGAAACGAAAAGTTTTCAACCAGTGTGTTTTACCAGCATTCACCTATGGAGCTGAAACATGGACTTTATCAAGGAGGACAACACAAAGACTACAGACAACACAGAGAAGCATGGAAAGATGTATGCTGGGAATTACAAGAAGAGATCGAAAATGCAACAGCTAGATAAGGAACCAAACGAAGGTGATTGACGTCATCGAACGGATCAAACGTTCTAAATGGCAATGGGATGTTCACATTGCTAGAAGACAAGACATGAGATGGACCACAGTCATTCTGGATTGGCACCCTCGAGACTTTAAACGCCCAAGAGGACGACCCCATGCAAGGTGGCTCGACGAAATAAGGAAGGTGGCTTGCGTCAACTGGAAATCCAAAGCTTCAAACAGAGAAGAATGGAAGCGTTTAGAGAAGACCTTCATCCAGCAGTGGATTGCAAAGGGTTGACCGTGGTGATGATGATGATGATTGGTGGAAATACGATCAACAATGGTCGAATTATGATGATGTAACAATATATGACGTTTCAGTTGTGAGGCTTTCTTTCTAGGAGGTGTTGCTTGAATCAAACGCCGGAACTGAAAAGTCACCTGACCATTGTTGTCTGACCAACAATTTTTCTGCAAATCTTTACTACACATATATTATGAAACTAGAAGCGAACCCACCCGATTGTATAATCGGGAAATAACCCATTGTTAGATTTTTTCTTTGTTGTGACATAATCCACTGTCGCTGATTTTATACCCGAATGTTTTGCTTTCAGCATTTTGAATGAAGACTAATAAATGCTAGTGTATTGGAATAAACTCTTTTCCATTACAATAAATATATTTTATTATTCACAATTTAATTCATAAGTTATTATTTTGAAACATTTAGATTTTGAGGTTTTTGAAGTCTTCAACTTATCTATAATTTAAGCGCTGGTTGAATTTCTGAAATGTTGAGAAAGGAAAGAAAATACGAGCTTTTTTACATTTCCTACATATTACGTTCGAGAAAATCAATTTTTTGATTAAAAAACTTGGGGAGAGGTAAAAAAAAAAAAAAGCAAATAAAGGGGTAAAATTAGATGAGTGCAGGAGCTGCTACTTGCTTTACCCTACTCGTGGGGGGGGGGGGGGTAATTTCTTTTTAATAAATGTATAAATGCATTTCTACTTCATTGCTAAAGCTGCTCCTTGGAATGTTTACAAGATTTTATTTATCTTTCTTCTTACATTAATATAGCAGACGCTTAAAAAAATAAGCTACGGATGAGTTTTTCAATTTTGGGTGAAAATTAAAAAGAAAATCCTTTGTCTCCGCTCGGGATTAAACCGAAAACTTTCCGCGTGTAAAGTGGATGAGATAAACCCACACCACGGAAACCGTCTTTGGTGAAATTTTATTTTTGTTTTGCTGTAACGAATCTATATTTCCAACTCCTAAGCACTGAATTTATTCGATTCTCTCTCCAAAAATAAATCCTATACAATTTCCTGAGGAGAAGAAATGACGGACGTAAGAGAGATGGACGAGACACAAGATTCCTGGAATACAATAAATAACGGATATTAAATAAAAAAAATAAAAAATTAACTTATATAAAAACGTTATTCTGTCCGTCTTTATACGAGCGAAGCGAGGGAAACTTCTAGTAAAAAATAAAATAAAATAAATCAAAAATTAAAAGCTGACGTTTCGGATAGAGTCTATCCTTTGTCAAAGCAGAGAGGATAATTCTTCTTTAGCATGTACAAAAATACTTCGGAAACATTATAAAAATTAATTATATGGTGATATATCCTAGTTTGGGATGCAAATAACAAGAATATAACTCGTAAAACGATTTTCAAGTATGCTGAAAAGAAGAATATGAAAATCTGTTGTTTAATATTACAGTAATATTTTATATACAGCAATGGCGAAAACAACATGTAAATTTAGTATTCGATTGCAGCGTTCACACGAATCTTTCCAAACACGCGCGAAATGAGAAATGAAATGCTCGCACGTCTAAATGTTTTAAACTACTGCGCCTATGTTCTTTTCACTGCTAGAGCCATTCATCCCTTCTTTCAAAGTTAACAAAAAAGTTAGAAAAGAAAAATTATTGTAGCAAAGCATTGTCGGGAAAAATCTTGCAAGCATTCCAAGGGGCTTTACCTGTGAAGCAGATGTAATTTTAAATTTGAATATTTCACTTTTGCTTGCAGTTGGTTTAAATAAACAATGAAAATTCCTTTGATTCTATCCACACTCACATCATTTTTAAATATAGGCCTAACTTTAATTAGCCATTTTTAACAATAGGCCTAACATTATTTAGTCATTTTTAACTATACGCCTAACATTCATTAGTCATTTTAAGAACAGGCGTGCCATTAGTCATTTTCAACGATAGGCCTAACATAAATTAGCCATTATGAAACTATAGGCCTAACATTAATGAGTCATTTAACAATCTCCCTAACATTATTACCCACATTTAACAATAGGCCTAACAGCACTGAATTTTAAAACGAAATGAGCACGTGCATCGACAAAGTTTCATAACGGGCATGTGCTCCAAGCTGTCATCAACATTGCTTAAGTGATAAACAAAAAGTAACACTATATTCACTTATGACTCGTCAGTACGAATCGATTGATATATTACATGCCCTAAGTTCATATTCTTAAAATTAGTGCACGTGCTTGAAGAGGTCCACGAGAGCTCATCAAAAGTTGATATATCGCAGTTTAGTTCTTCCATTTTCACGTTATCGTGCAAACGATGGCCGGCCGGACACATAAAGATACCGATTAAGCTTGTATTCTTATATACAGGGTGAATACAAAAGTCTGAACCCCCCTTTTATTTTTTGAACCGAAGCAGATATGTCAATTTTGATGAATCCAATGAATAGGAAGTTGTGGGTGGCCTATCCCATGGTGCACTTTTCATCATCCTAAATATGCAAATTAGGACATATTCAAAATTTATCTCAAAAACCGTAAGGGATAGAGAAAAAAACCCAATTGCAAACTTGTTCAGCATTAAAAAACAAACAAAACAAAAAAAATCATCCAAATCGGACCAACCAATCATCCACAATCACGTGGTGAACTGTTTGTAGCTTACAAACAGTCACACTGTACAAGGAAAACTGAATGTTGATATTTCCACCATGTAATGCATGCAAATCAAAAAATTAACATAAATTACCATACTTATATTCACTTATGCGGAAAGGCAAATAAAAGGCATGTTTCAGCACACAGAAGACAGAACAATTCCAGGATGGCAATCTACACTGTTCCGGAAATGGTCAACATGATCGTCTGCTTCGGAGAGGCAAGGAGAAACCTACATGCTGCAGTTAGGTTGTATCGAGACAGATACCCTAACAAACGCCATCCATCTCCTCAAACAATGCGTCACATTATTCAAAGATTCGAGGCTACAGGGAATGTTAATGCAGAACGAGGACCACCAAGGGCACATGGCGACGAGGATACAACAACACTAGTTCTGGTTGCAGTTGCTGCAAATCCCCACACAAGCAGCAGAGCAATTGCTGCAGATGTTGGGTGCCATCAGAGAACTGTTCTCAACATTCTACACGCACATCATTTTCACCCATACCATATTCATTGTCACCAGGAGTTACTGCCATTGGATTATCTTCTGGTTCGCCTTCTGCAACTGGTTACTTACCTGCCTGGATGACAATCCAAACTTCATTCATGAGGTGTTGTGGACAGATGAAGCCCAGTTCACCAGGGATGGAGTTATTAACAGGCACAACCATCATCATTGGGCAGACGAAAATCCACGATGTCTGCGAGAAGCAACTCATCAAGTGAACTGGAGAATCAATGTGTGGTGTGGATTGTACAAGGACACTGTGGTCGGACCGTATTTTTACAATGGAACACTGACTGCAGAACGCTACCGGGCTAAAATTCTCAACGTGGTAGTCACAGACTTCATTGATAATTTGCCATTGGCCTCGTATCAGCGCACGTGGTTTCAGCATGATGGAGCTCCTCCACATTACGGGTTGGTCGTTCGCGAGCGTCTAAGTGAGATTTTTGGACAACAATGGATTGGCCGAGGAGGACCAGTTCGTTGGCCATCCCACTCCCCTGATTTTATACCACTTGACTTTTTCTTGTAGGGATACCTGAAGGACAAGATTTATGCTACGCAGCCCGCCTCACTGGAGGATCTGGTTCAACGAATCCAGGAAGCGTTCCGAGGAGTGACTCCAGCCATGCTTGCCGATGTTTTGGCGTCAGTTAGGTTCCGTGCCCAATTGTGTTATGGTGCCCACGGTCGTCACATCGAGCATTTTTTTGATTACTTTTTTTTTAAACTGTTTGAAATAACTCGTTTGTGCTTGGTTCACTACGTGATTGTGGGTGACTGGTTGGTCCGATTTGGATGATTTTTTTTGTTTTGTTTGTTTTTTTCTGCTGAACAAGTTTGCAATTGGGTTTTTTTCTCTATCCCTTACGGTTTTTGAGATAAATTTTGAATGTGTCCTAATTTGCATATTTGGGATGATGAAAAGTGCACCATGGGATAGGCCACCCACAACTTCCTATTCATTGGATTCATCAAAATTGACATATCTGCTTCGGTTCAAAAAATAAAAGGCGGGTTCAGACCTTAGTATTCACCCTGTATAGCTTTAGCCAAAAATCTTAATAAGGGGTCATTGAAATAATTTTTGGGGGTCATTTTCTCGGACGTAGCATTTCGAAAATCGTCTTGTGCTTGTCATTCCCGTTCGAATGATATATTACATGCCGTATATTACCAATAAAAAAATTTAATGGGGGGTTTGGGTTTTAATCGTCACGTGACTGTTAGACCGATTTCAATCACAAACTAATCAGGTGAGCTCAGGAAAAGTCTTGACATACAGACTAATCGTCGGACATAAAGACGGACAGACAGACACACAAACAGAGCGAAATATATGCTTTTCAGCATATAATAATAATAATTCTCTAAAGAATGCAGAATATTAGAGAATTATCCTGAAAATGAACCAGGATTTTTAATTTTTATGTAATATCCTGTGTAAAGGAAGTACAGGGTATTTCTAAATTATCTCCCGTATTATACATGTTTATTACTCAAAAACTATTACAGATTTTAACGTGATTTTGTTTATTCACAAAGAAAAGCTCAAAAATTTCTTAGCCTCGCCTGAGTTGATAATGAAACACGCGGGTGGCGCGTGGTACCATTGTTGGTGCCTTGTTTCATTTTCCGCGAGACGCAATAAACAATGATCCAGAGACGCATGAACTGAAGCCAGATGACTGACCGAAGCGCAAGAAGTTTGCTGAGGATCTGCTTCAAAAAATCGACAATAATCTCACCTTCTTTGAGGATATTTTGTTTTCTGATGAGGCAACATTCCATACTTCCGGAGCAGTAAACCGACACAACTGCCGCATTTGGGACTCACAAAACCTCCACGTTCTAAGGGAGCATATACGCGACAACCCAAAGGTTAATGTTTGGTGTGGTTTAATGCATGATCGAGTAATCGGACCTTTCTTTTTCGTTGAAGACACCATTACCGCTGCAACCTACCTAGATATGCTGGAGACCAACCATTTCCATAGGTGGAAAAACTGCAGCCCAACATAGTCTACCAACAAGATGGAGCACCTCCTCACTGGGGACTGCAAGTTAGGCAGTGCCTTGATACGAACTTTCCAGAACGATGGATTGGAAGGGATGGGCCAATCCGTTGGCTCCCTCACTTACCCCATGCGAACCCTCTGGATTTTTTCTTCTGGTGACATTTGAAAGACAGATCGTACAAGACCAACGTTGATGACATTGATACTCTCAAGAACAGAATAATTGAAACAATCGCTGAAATCACCCCCGAAATGCTAGCACGAACGTGGGAGGAAATAGAGTTTCGCTTTGACGTCCTTCACGCCATAAATGGGGGGCACATTGAAATTTATTAAGGCATGCTAAGAAACGTTTTGAGTAATAAACATGTATAATACGGGAGATAATTTAGAAACACCCTATATATCTTTTGGTTTGATAACTTGTCTTTAGGAATGCATCCAAGTTGATAGGGGAGACCATCTTCCATACAATAATAACAAACGAGGAAATATATTTACATGGGGAGATGCCCATCTATTTATTGCCCTAGTAGTGTCATTTTTTAAACTTACTAAATTTCTAGTTTAGTAAATTACTGCTTCTTTGGAGTGCATTCACTCAGGAAGTATATTTCAAAAATAAAAATCACCATTGTAAAGCGAATTCTTCGGACTTTCAAATGGTATGTTGATTGATGCCTCTTCTATTTAAAATTTTTCGATAAAATTAACCCCTTCTCTAGAGTTGAAGTTAGTTGAATGGAAATGGTAAATTAACGTGCTACCTTGCAAATAAAGTTGATCGTTTTTGGAATAAACGAGATTAAATGCAAAAAAAAAAAAAAAATACACATGGAATTTTCGGTGTGTCATTTTATATTATAACTAATACACTTGTGGAGAAACCAAGTGACTGTGGATAAATACGTATAATCACAAGGAAGAAAACAAAACCTCTTTTTCATATTAAACACAACTAAGTTTAATTTAGTAAAAAATGAAGGCAGGAGATTCTTAATTTAAAAAATGTTTACGCCATTCATGCTTTAGCTTTAATCTAGTAAAAAATTGAATTTATTTTTCATTAATCTTCATAATCTAATTTTTCAACCAATATTTGTTTCCATGATACAACGTTTATCGGTTGATTGGTTTGTTTGGTATTAACGTCCTTTTCAACTGCTATGGCCATTTCAGGACAGCGTTATAGGGGCCGCAAATTTTGCCTCGCAAGGATTCTTTAACGTGCAGCCAGCAAACGACTACACGGCTTTACTTCCCTTCCGAAGGAAGTGCGTGATCTCAGGATTTTCCCCCTGAAAAAATCCTCGTCGTCCTCGGTCGGGGTCGAACCCGCGTCCTCGGGCATCAGAGGCGATCACGCAACCACTGAGCCACCAAGGCCGATCAACGTTTATCGAATCTGCTTCAAGCGCGGAGGGCTCTCGGTACCGTCTCGGGTGAAGACATCATTTTTTTAAGATTTCAATGTTCATTTATTTTTGAAGAACTTCGGAATATTTTAACGAAATGTCATTTTGCAATGCCTTCGTAAAAGCAACGAAAGAAAGAAAATTTGTGAATATGAACGAAGTTCCAATGATTAGATTCAATAATTCGTTATATTGTAAGGAATTAAAACGATGGAATATAGTCATGTGTTATTTAGTTAAGTTTTTCAAATGGCGAATGGTATATGCTTATACAACCTTATTCTTGTTTGCGGACTTCAGTTAAATTGCGTTACAAATTGCGTTTCGATGTCTTTACAGTTGAAATTCAGTAATAAAAATTTTAAACTTAATTGCAGCGTTTTGACAAAATCGTAGTGGGCTTAGTACAATGTTATGTTAAAGATTCACGGACTTAGCAATGGAAATATGGCGCAACATCATCCTGTTAAATCCGCATTGCTGGTTTGTTGCTGTGACATAAGCCGATTTTCAGGCATAACCTGGTAATTGTACTTTGTCACAGTTTCTTCCGCAAAGATTGCACCATAAATTTTGAATTGTGAGCAGGCGGCAATTGAAATTTTAAAATTGATAGAAGGCTGCAAGAAATTAACGAAACCGCTGCAGTCATTTGTAAACACACTGTTTATTAAGTACCGAAAGGTGCTTTATGCTATCAGTGTAGGGAAAAGTGTCTGTCCGTCTGTCTGTCTGTCCGTCTGTCTGTCTGTCCGTCTGTCTGTCTGTCTGTCTGTCTGTCTGTCTGTAACTCAAACTCCTCCGAGGTTATGAAAGATTTTCAAAATCTGTTTTCGTCAGTCGATGAATATGGTTCATGGCACGAACCAGTTACAAATATTATCTAAATCGGATCATTGGCAGGTGCACAAATGGTACCACTATTTTCCCGCCCAGCAATTTTCAATGGACAGATATATTAAGTAATATGTCAAACAAATCTTAATGACGAGATACAAGCGAATATAAATTACTATTTCGGCCAATAAATATGGTTCAGGAAATGAACCATTTTGAAAATTGTTGCAATCGAAACATTGGCACGTGCACTAATGGTACCTTTATGACACCTTCAAAAATTTTCAATGATAAGATACGGCGTGTAATATATCAAACAAATTGTGATGATGTATCATACATGAATATCACGTAAAAGTAATGATAGTCCAAATTGGTTTCAAGGAACCTGGTTTAGTGGAACCATTCTGGTTTAGTGGAACCATTCTGGTTTAGTGGAACCATTATGGTTCATTGGAACTTTCAATACCAAAATATGGCATGTAATATATCAAACGATTTGGAATAAGGTGCCATGAATGATTATAACGTAAAATTCATGACAATCCAAATTGCTTTCAAGGAACCTGGTTTAGTGGAACCATGATGGTTCATTGGAACTTTCAATGCTTAAATATGGCATGTAATATATCAAACAAATTGGGATGATGTATAACGAATGAATATAACGTAAAATTAATGATAGTCCAAATTGGTTTCGAGGAACCTGGTTTACTGGAACCATGATGGTTCATTGGAACTTTCAATGCTAAAATATGGCATGTAATATATCAAAC
>JAHWFO010024270.1:150319-173098 GCA_023313115.1 Rhysida immarginata
TCATGAATGAATATAACGTAAAATTAATGATAGTCCAAATTGGTTTCAAGGAACCTGGTTTAGTGGAACCATTATTGTTCATTGGAACTTTCAATGCTAAAATATTGTATGAAATATATCAAAAGACTTGGAATGATGTGTCAAGAATGAATATAACGTAAAATTAATGATAGTCGAAATTATTTCAAAGGTACGTGGTTTAATGTTATCATTATGTCCATTAGAAACTTCCAATGTTAACATAGGGCGGTTTAAAAATATAGTTCCGCAAATGGCTTAGTTTAACCTTTCGGTACTTGGTTATGTCATTTCTTAATGGTTTATTGAATACTATCCCGTAATATCCACTTGAAGAAGGACACCATTTATATCATTCTGTTTTAAGAAAATTAAAGAACTCCATTCTATTAATTCACAAATAAGATCAAATATTAGCTCAAAGCAACGGTAAAGTTTTTTCCTAAAAGAATTATACAATTGAAGAGTTTTTCCCCTTTCTAGCAAAGCTTATAAAATATTTAGTCATAAGCTGATTATGATAATGTAGCACTACTACTTTTAAATTAACGGTTTAATTAATGAATAATTTACAGATTATATACAGTATATACGTGATCCTATTTATGTCAGATTATATATATTATACAGGCTTTCCAAAAAAGTCTGAGACACATTTCAAGCTTAAATATCACGAAAACCACACAAGTTGGAAACAAACTTATTTTTATTCGAATAAGCATTTTTTTTGTGTAGATTGCATAACCGCAACTTCTTTGTGGATAAATAAACGCGGAGACATTTTCGAGTAGAATATCGAGGGATCCTTCGGCCTGAAATACTCGGATGGGGGAAAAATTTTTTAAGACTTATAGCTACTTTATTATAACAGGATAAATGTAGTAACTCTAAGAGACTGGTATGCGTACCTTACAACGATGGTCGAGATACTCAAGGATAAGGGATTAATGTGGACAAATGTGCGAAATATTTTAGTGCCGTCGGAGATGGCGGTGCTTCCATTATTTTGTCCAACCCTTGCTGATGTAAGACCTTATGTGGATATAGGAACTTATTTCAGATATGACGTGTTTAAATGTTCAGTAATTAAGTAGAAAACTTATGCATTTAATTAGAGTAAACTTTTTTTATGTAACTTAGCTTCCATAAAATTCTTATACGTAGCCTACGTAGGCTACAGAAATAACTGAATAATTTTGAAAAATACTGAAATTTTTTCAAGCATCTCACAGGAATTATGAATACTTTTGGTAAGATTTTGGTAGTTTTTGCTTGGTAAGATTTTGGTAGTTTTTTCTACATAGGATGTTCACTAAATATACGGCAAAAATTTAAGGGGGTGATTCTTTGGGTTTTTTTAAGAATCTTTTGTCCTTTGATGATTTTCGAAATGCCACTTTATTTCGAAGATACAAGGCGATAAAGGTTTCGAAGATACAATGTGAAGATAAGAAGATACTAACCAAACCTAGACTCACTTAAGGCCTACTCGATGCCCAGACTTAAATTTCTTGTTTATTTTTCTTTCGGGCCATCTGAAGTCGTTAGTTTACACTACGCCTATCGAGAATGTAGAAGATTTGAGAAATCGGTTAATTGATGGGTGTAACGCAATAAGAAACAATCCTGATGTTTTTGAAAGAGTTCGGCAGACAAAGAGGAGAAGATTGGATTCACGCATCCTAGCAGGTGATAGTCATTTTCAGTTATTGTACATTAAGAAATTTTACATGTAATATTAGGCAATAAAAGATTGTTTTTGTCGAAAAACCTTTATGGCTTTGTTTCGAAGAACATTCAGAAAATTATCGACGGACAAAATATTCTTACAGCTTTTTGCAATTGGTAAAATGTAGTTTCCAATTGAAAAAATAATCTTTTCAAATGAAAAATTGTAATTTTCAAATGAAAATATGTGGTTTTCAAAATAGAAAATGCAGATTTCAAATTAGAAAATAAATAGAAAAAAAATTCATAAAATATAAGTCAAAGAACAAAATAATTTACATAATAAAATAAAAAAGCGTCCCAGTTACCCCCACTCTCCATTACCCTCTAGTGGCAAATAATTGTATTACATAAACGGCAACGAAAAGCAGACGACAAGCAAGATGAGCTCAGCGCACGTGTGTAACGCGAATATAGGCTAAAATAAGACTGTAAAATAATTTCCACAATTTATATACACGTAAAACATTAATTTTTTTAATTCCATAATTAGGAAGAACAAGATAGTCGACGACAAAATAAACAAGGTCGCTATAGTGGCGGTAAAAATGCCAAAACTTACTGATGAATAGAGAACTCTAATTATTTCTCAAGATGTATCTGAAGGCAGGACAGAGAAAGAAGTATAAAAATATTTACACAGTAAAAATTTCTTTAAAACTTACTAATTAGAATAATTATACTGTAATTGTAATTTTCTAATTGTGTATCAGGTGGCGAGTATTTTTAAATTAAAAATTGGCACAGTGGCAACAATTGTACAGAAATTCATCAAAACAAATCAAATACGAAAAGAATAGGATAAAGGGGTAGATGTAGAATTCTGAATAAGGACGAAGAGTAACAAATCGTCACATTCGTCACACAATATAACGATGCGGCTCTGAAAGCCATTTGCCTGTTTGCGGCACATCAGTTTGGGAAAACCATTTCAATTTCAACAATTCACCGCCTATTAAAGGAAAGGAAGATCACATTAGAAACTCTCTACACTGTGTCTGCGTCACGCAATTCTGACGAAGTCATAGAAAGACGAGCAAACTACGCTGCTGAAGTGATTCCGCTGTAGGGTGGTCCCAAAAAAATGGTATATTTGGATGAGTCTGGGTTAATCTGCACCTTCGACGTCGGCAAGGTAGAAATTTACTTGGTAACAACACCTACCAGTCGCGGTGGAAACATTTCCGTTTGCATGGCTTTAAACGAAAGTGGAGTGGAACATTTTGAAACAAAACTCTCGGCATATAATTCAGATGATTTCTGCCCATTTTTAGAGACCCTTTTCAGTAAAGTACAAGAAAACACCATATTAATTATGGATAATGTTCCATTCCATAAAACTAACCAAGTGAAGCGGCTAATTGATGATCACAGCTGCCATGTAATTTATCTACCGCCATATAGCCCGTTCCTAAACCCTGAAGAGGAAGCGTTGAGCAAATTAAAATTGCTTGTGGTGCGAACACGCGCCTGACTGGCCAGCCTTTTCAACTGCAGCAGCGCAAATAACCCCGCTCAACTGCAATGGTTGGGTCGTTCATAGCCGGCATTCAGCATACTGAAAGTTTAAATGATCTTCCAGAAATTCCTCAAAATGATAATGATGATGACAATGAATAGAATAGAATTTATATCTTTTACTGTATGTTTCTTACTGTATACAGTTACTGTATTTACTCCTTGTAATACGTAGTAATATCCAATATTTTTATACAGTTTTACACTATATCTACAGTAATTTGTATAATTTGTATAATCTATAATTTTATAATACTAATGTTTATATAATAAAATTTTGTAATTTACTGTACTATAATAACAATAAAGTGTGGGCCAAAAAAATTCGCCACTGAAAATTTCTAAGTCCAATGGAAACGATCCACAAAGGGGTGAGCGATTCTAGAAGGAAGAACGCTACCATTAATTAAGGCAGGCGTTGACGTTAAATGGAACGAGTTTATTTCTAGACGAATTGAACATAACCTTGGTTTGATTTGGTTTGTTTGGTATTAACGTCTTTCAACTGCCATGGCCATTTCAGGACGGCGTTAGAGGGGCCGCAAATTTTGCCTCGCAAGGGTTCCTTAACGTGCAGCCGGCAAAGGACTACACGAGACCAAGGGCTTTACTTCCCTTCCGAAGGAAGTGCGTGATCTCAGGATTTTCCCCTTGAAAAAATCCTCGTCGTCCTCGGCAACCCCTGAGCCACCGAGGCCGATGAACATAACCTTAAATAATACACAAATTGTACACTTTTTAGATCATTGTCTCTTTTATTGAATATCTATTGACTAATCGCTTCTTGCCAGAACACTCGCTACCCTTCGTCTAGAAATCGACTCGTTTCACTTAACGTTAACGCCTGCCTTAATTAATGGTAGCGTTCTTCCTTCTAGAATCGCTCACCCCTTTGTGGATCGTTTCCATTGGACTTAGAAATTTTCAGTGGCGAGTATTTTTTGGTCCACCCTGTATACAGAGTATCCCGTAAGTTGTGGTCGTAAATTTAAATGAACACATATTCAATAGCAAGGAACAAAAAACTTCCTATGAACATAGGTCGAACAACGCACCGTTTCCGAGAAAGAATGACTTTATTGACAAATGGAGCAACAACCCGTACAGGTGCTCCTTTGGTAGTGTCTCGTGTACCTTGAACTCATAGCAGATGCTCAAAATGTCCACCATGAACACGGCAGCATGCTTCAGCTCTTCTCCTCAAAGAGGCACGCAAACGTTCGCAAAGACCAGCATTCTCTCGCATGTTCTCAAAGGCGTTCTCCACGCGATGGTGCAGGACATCCACAGTATCCATTCGTTGCGCATACACGTGCTCTTTTAGATAGCCCCAGATGCAAAAGTCCAATGGGTTCAAGTCCGGAGATCGAGGAGGCCATGCACGTGGTCCACGCCGATTCATCCACAGGTTCGCGGACGTCCTTCGCGGGGGGTGATGTTAAATGTACCAGTGTTACGTAAACGCTGGTGAAGACGGATGAACATGCGACGATCAGGTTGTCGTCGGTTTGGGTACGTGTCTCTGTAAAGACGCGCCGCGTCTGCTGCATTCCCATTTGCCTGACCGTATGTGAAATGCATATCTGCCAACTCAGCATTGCTGTAACCTGCTGCAGCCATGCAGTCTCACTCAAACACATTCCAGGCAACGAATCAGCCAAGTTCGCTTCCTTCCATTTACATGAACAGGGCATTCCATTTACATGGCAAGGGGAAGAGGTTTAGTTTCTTTACGTATCATTAGCATCATCATTTCTCGGAAACGGTGCGTTGTTCGACCTATGTTCATAGGGAGTTTTTTGTTCCTTGCTATTGAATATGCATACCATTAAATTTACGACCACGACTTACGGGACACCCGGTATATAATTAAATTATTTGGTTTCTTTGACTTATATTTTATGAATTTTTTTCTATTTATTTTCTGTTTTGAAAACCACATTTTTTATTTTGAAAAGATTATTTTTTTCAATTGAAAACTACATTTTGCCAATTGGAAAAACGGCGTAAAATAACCCAAATAATCGCCTCTTGAATTTTTTGCCGTATGTTTAGTAAACATCCTGCATAGTGTCGCATTAAATAAACACACCCTTAGTTCGTCGACTACGAAATCATAAGGTTAAGATGTTTTTTAAAGTTGTTTGTAAAAATATATCTTTGTATAAATAGTTTTTCGGCAATGTAAATAAGAATTTCATTTTTGCCTAACACGACACTGTCTTTCTCGTTGGCCTCGGCTGATTCATAACTATTACAAGTAGTTCTATCATAGTATTAGAGGGTTCTAATACTGTACTATGGTTCTATTCGTTATGGCTGATGCAAGCTACCATATTCAAGTCGCAACGAAACAAAAGCAAGTAGGCTGAATTGAAAATATATCTAGCAATCTTTTAATCATATTTACGGTTTCTGTAAATTCGACGTAATAATTTTAGTTTACTCCAATATAATTTTTCGGCTTAAATCGGTGTAAATGCAATTGCGCGCATCGAAAGCCAATCATCATTGATGACCGCCATTTTGGAAATAGTCGGATCGACGAATTTGTTTGTTTTCGTCACTCTCTCGACTGTCACGGTTTCATCGCTTAAGTCGCATCAGGGCCGGCGCTAGGGGTTGGCGAAGAGGGCGACCGCCCAAGGCCCCGCGTTCGTGGGGGCCCCGAGCATAGCCCTTATAATATTATAATTAACAAGTCAGGCAACCGAAATGCCCTGGACCGATAGGATTTTAAAGAAATCGAGAAAGAAAAGGAAAGCATTTTGATTTCTAAAGAAGCCCTTCATTGTTATGAATTAGATGAGGTTGCTAAGGAAGCCTCTGGTTGCTAAGCAAGGCGTACTTCTAAGGGAAACGTATAGTTCAGACTGAATAAAACTATCTGAAAAGTTAAATGGAGAAAGTAGCATTTCTCTATAGATTAGAGCATATGCGAATCTGTTAACTTGTTAGCATTCTTATTTAATAACCTTTCTTCAAAAACTATTGCCAACGCTTTTCTGCGTAAGCATGTATCATTGTTAAAATTTGCCTAACACAAACTAATATTGATAATATAAGGCGTAAGTAGTTACATGACATATCTTCGCAGTGAAAGCTTCCAGTAGTTTCATAATGGTATCATTAAAACACGAATCATGGAACCAATTTCAATTATCATTAATTTTACGTTATATTCATTCATGACACGTCATTGCAAGCTGTTTGATATATATTACATGCCATATTTTATCATTGAGAGTTCTAATGAACCGTAATGGTTCCAAAAAACCAGGCTCCTTGGAACCAATTTCAATTATCATTAATTTTACGTTATATTCATTCATGACACAACATTCCAAGTCGTTTGATATATTACATGCTATATTTTAGCATTGAACCATATTTTAGCATTGAAAGTTCCAATGAAACATAATGGATCCAGGAAACCAGGTGCCTTTCAACCAATTTCAATTATCATTAATTTTACGTTATATTCATTCATGGCACATCATTTCAAGTCGTTTGATATATTACATGCCATATTTTAGCATTGAAAGTTCCAATGAACCATAATGGGTCCACGAAAAGCAGGTGCCTTTTAACCGATTTCCACTATTAATAAATTTATGTTATATTCATTCATGGCACATCATTCCGAGTCGTTTGATATAATACATGCCATATTTTAACATTGAAAGTTCCAATCAACCATAATGGGTCCACGAAAAGCAGGTGCCTTTGAACCGATTTCGACTATCAATAATTTTACGTTATATTCATTCAGGGCACATCATTCCAAGTCGTTTGATATATTACATGCCATATTTTAGCATTGAAATTTCCAATGAACCATAATGGGTCCACGAAAAGCAGGTGCCTTTGAACCAATTTCAATTATCATTAATTTTACGTTATATTCAGTCATGACACATTATTTCAAGTCGTTTGATATATTACATGCCATATTTTAGCATTGAAAGTTCCAATGAACCATAATGGGTCCACGAAAAGCAGGTGCCTTTGAACCGATTTCGACTATTAATAATTTTACGTTATATTCATTCAGGGCACATCATTCCAAGTCGTTTGATATATTACATGCCATATTTTAGCTCCGATGAACCATAATGGGTCCACGAAAAGCAGGTGCCTTTGAACCAATTTCAATTATCATTAATTTTACGTTATATTCATTCATGACACATCATTTCAAGTCGTTTGATATATTACATGCCATATTTTAGCATTGAAATTTACAATCAACCATAATGGGTCCACGAATAGCAGGTGCCTTTGAACCGATTTCGACTATCAATAATTTTACGTTATATTCGTTCAGGGCACATCATTCCAAGTCGTTTTATATATTACATGCCAAAATCTGAGCTTTGAAAGTTTCCCCTGAACCATACTGGTTCCATGAAACCACATACCATTGAACCTATGTCGACAATCATTAATTTTACGTTAATATTCAATCATGACATGTTATTTCAAGCTGTTTGATATAATACATGCCATATCTTAGCATTCAAAGTTTCTAGTGGACCATAATTGTACCACTAAACCACGTACCCTTGAACCAGTTCTGACATATTGACCATCAAGGATGAAGATCACGTGTCTTCACTTAATTCACAAGCCTTTTCTCTGCTTTAGCTATAGATTCTTAAAGGGAGAACAGCATTTGGCAATGCACAGGTCATTTATACATGGAATTGTATAGTGAAAATCGTGGTCCCGTATATTATTTTTGACGTTTTGAACCGGAAGTAGTTCACCGATTTTTTCCACCAACGAACTCAGTCTTCCGTTTTCCCAAAGTTGTCGAATGGCGAAAACGGAAGCCGAAAATTCGGAAGCGTTCGAAAGCTAGAGCACCAACAGACAGACGGACGGACAGACGGACGCACATTGTGAAAACATAAGTACCTAACGGTCCTAATAAAGCTAAGCTAAGCTGTGCCTACTCATAGTTATTAATCCAATCAACACAATGTTCGGAGTATAAGATAATCAAATGGTCTGTCTGTCTGGTTCTTCAATCTTGGGAAGACCTCTGGAAGCACGTAAAGGAGACGAAAAGGGATTATCAGGGGATTATATACAGTACATAGAGACTTTAACCTTTTGTTCAGCCTTCAAGGGATTAAACGAAAATTCCATTTCCGAGGGAAAATCTATTCTAGCCACTATACATGTAATACTCACTACTGCATAACGGTTGATAGAGCCACGCAAGCCGCTGAGTCAACGGAGCCTCTGTCGGAGGTGAAGATGCGGGGAGAGTAGGCTCATTTCTTGGGAATGAAATTCCGACCTTTTCACCCATTTGTAGAATTTCGGTTTTTTAGGTTTGGATTTCCAACCGAGTTTGAATTTTCAGAGTTTACTTGTTTGCATTTTTTGCTTGTGCTTTGCCTGTGTGCTATCACAATGAATAGTTTTTCTCTCAGTCTCTCTTAAAATAAAGTATTGCGTATTCCATTTCATTATTGAGATTGTGGATCTTATTATTCTCATGGATCCGAATTTCGTTGTTTATCAGCTGCAATCTTTCTATCTATCTCAGTTTTACTTTTAATGCTGTTACGATAAGAACTTCCAAAGTTTTTCTATTTAATTAGCTGCTTGATTAGTCTGTAAATTAATCTTTTTTTCATTATGCAATCTCTTTGAGAGTGTATAGCTCATTCAGCTTTGTTCTCTCGCTATTAGTTTTTGACAACCTTGAGATTGGCAACAATGGAGCCGCGATGAGTAATTTGGGTCTGAGCAATTAACTGCTGTAGGAAAAAAAATGGAAATTTCGAAAACTAAGGGAGTGAACAAATTTCCGCTGTGATGCGTCCCATTACGTCCAGTAAGATCCAATATGAGGTATTTTAATATTTTATCGACGGAGTATACAGGGTGTATAAAAAGTCTGGTAACATGGTAGATATCTCAAAGGTTGCCAGGTGGGCGAAATCTGATGAGTGTGGTTTATAGGTAAAAGGGGGGGGGGATTCATTGCCTCAATCAAATTTGACTTTGACCCCCAAATTTAAGGTCATCCATTTGCTAACTCGAAAACTATTAAAGATAGAGAAAAATTTCCAATTGCCACCCTGTAGAGCAACACCAAATTAGTCTAAAAACATTTTTTAAACACACCCTTTCCCTTGAAAGATTTTGAGAAGATGGGCGAGAAGGAGTCATTCAAGGAAAGAAAATTCCCAACGGTGTGCTTCACTGCAGTTCAAATGTGATTAAAAATTGTTTTTAGACTAATGTGGTGTTGCTCTACTGGGTAGCAATTGGGAATTTTTCTCTATCTTTAATAGTTTTCGAGCTAGCAAATGGATGACCTTAAATTTGGGGGTCAAAGTCAAATTTGAGTGAGGCAATCAATTCCCCATCCCACTATTACCTAAAAACCACACACTTCAGATATCGCCTGCCTGGCAGCTTTGAGATATCTGCCTTGTTACCAGAATTTTTGGACACCCTGTATAACGTCAACGGCCCTGCAGAGTTCAATTTGCCCAAGACCCCGCACCCTCCTAGCGCCGGCCCTGGTCGCATTAAACAAACACACCCACTGAATGAGGGCTTATAATAATTGAAGTATGAAATATAAGCACTGGTATCAAGTCTCACGATATGTCGCGTAAACACAGCGTCTATGCTTAAGGTCCGTACCCTTCCTCGCGTCTGTGCGAACAATTAAACGTGGGACCACAAAAACAACACGTGCAAGCTTTTCGCAGTATCAAAAATCACAAAAAGCGTGTATTTTGTATGACGTAAAATTAAAATTATTGCATCATCCGTAATGATTATTGCATCACCCATAACGCTTGTTTGGGTTGGAACATTATTGTTAACTATAGAGAAGAAGGCAGGAATCCTTAAAAACACGAAAGAGGAAAAAAATAAAAGGTTTTTTTGCAAACCACGCTTTCATCTATATATATAAAACCAAAAGTCTGTATGTTTGTATCTGTGTAGCTTCAAGCGATCCTATTGGCTAATCGAAAGAAATTGTTTCGATTGTTACGACAGTATTATTGTTAAACTCAGGATGAGCAGAAGAATTTTAATTGTTGCAATTTTTTATTTGTAAAATAAACTTTGGATAGCAAAGAGATTTTTTGTTCTTTAAAATGTAATATCCTTTCATTGAAAACATGGTTTTTACATTTGAAAAGTAAAATCATGTATCTGAACATAAAAATATATGATGACTTCTCTGATTTTTGAAATGTCAATTTTCAAATTAAAAAAAAATTATTTTCATTCAGTTATTGTAACCTAATTATCTTAAACCATTACTTAGAATTTTTATTATTCAACATAGTTTTCAACAGTGGCTTTAAGAATAAAGGCAAATAGCGATTAGATAAATTAGAGATAAATACCATACTGTTTACCCCTTTTTGGACAGGTTTACCCAATATTTTGTGAAGTGACCAAACCTAATAACTTTAATGTTACCATAATAACACTTTTGTTCTGAACTTTGTCAATAGATGCTACTGCCTTAACTTTAAAACCACAATATAAGAATTAAACTGCGTTTAAAATGCGCTTTACGTCGTGTCCGCCGAACTTCACCTTAGCATTATTGTTTGACGCACCGGGCACGTCTGATGTAGGCCCTAAGGGGTTATCTGTCGTATAATTATTGATGTTTATCTTCTGTGTTTTACGGGTTTAGAGTTGTTTAATTTGCGATGCTATTGTTGTTTGGTTTCGTATTGATATTAATACATTTTGGCTATTCTCACGGACTAGGATTTGCTTTGCAATTCGGATTTTATTTTTTGCTTTGTGAATAGGTACTGACGTTTGGTTTTATTCAAATTTTGTAAGATTGGACTTAAATAGCACCAGTAGCGCCCGGGGTACTTCCTGGTTCACTTCCCGTCCTTCATGCACGGGGATGATTGCATTTGTTGAGTGCCCGAATGGCCCGTGGATCATGTTTTTGACAACTGTGTCGTGTAGTTTTTTGTCACTGTTGACATCAGAAATTTCTGCAGTAATAATATCGTCAATTTGGTTGGGACGCAATTTTTCTTTTGGCCACAGTAAAAGATGTACGTAAAAGCCACTGAGTCTCGCCAATATTTGACATTTCGTGAGCAGATCTACCAACTTCCGAACTTTATTTTCAAAAACTCGAGATAGGATAAGATAGAATGAGCATAAAATTATATTGCAATGACAAAACATTCGTTTTATGCTATTGAACATAAAATGAGTATAGCAGACGATAATGACAGGGAAGTGTCTATCAAGGAGGCAAAGGAGAAACACGTGTCTCCCTTGAGCCCTCTAACAAATGTCCAGACGACTGACAAAAGTTTGTGTATTTGTTTGTGTGTTTGGAAAGGAAAGAGAAAGAACGAGTATTGGTTAGGAAACTCTGCAGCTAAAAGACAAATGGGCATCGGGAACATCTGAACAACGGGAGCTTCGTCTAGAGCAGGAGGGTATAAGAACTTCTACGTCAGGGGCAGGGGAAACTTCGAAGGAAAGATGAGATCTTATGTATCCAGTGATATTTCCCGGTGGTGAAAATGGATATTTTAATCTGAGACAGGTCAACCCAACAAGAGGATAAGTAAAGTCCCGGGCGACGCCGGGTTTTCAGCTAGTAATCTATATATTTAAGTTGCAAGGCTGATTCTTTAGACAGTTCGTTGATGAAAACTACTGCATCTATAAAATTCATTTTGGTCTTAAATGAAAGATCTTAGTCTGTAGATTTGTCAATTTAGTTTTCGTCTTCAATATTACTACTAATTAGCGCTTATTTACAATTGGAAATGCTTACGCTGGCACACCAAACAATCCTCTCCACAATGGCGTCACAATCAACAGCTTATCTACTATTGATGATCAAATCAACAACAATTGCGTAAACAATTAACAACGATAACAATAAACAACATTACAGGGAAAACAAGATGGAGGTGGGTTGTTTACCGTCAAGTTTTGACAGGATCTCTCTGGTATTTTATTAATATATCTCTTCAAGCCGGCGTCAACAATTTGTAAAATACTAATTGTTTGATCTAACAATTAAACAAATCGCATCAGAATCAAGTTGCCGACTTGTAGAGAGAAGACTGAAATGAATTTTTGCTCTAGAACTCGTTCCCGTGAACCGATTTGAATTTTTTTTCCTTTACCGTGCATTGTCATCGGTCCTGTGTATGTGTATCAAGTTTCAGTTCTTTAGCTTCTCGGGAAGTTGGTTTAATATTGATTACAAGATTTAACCCGGGCACACAGAAAAGCAAGTTAAATAAAAGCGTGTAATAAATTAAGCTCTTCAAAGCACATAGAAATTCAACAAGCGCTTAAATTCTAAATAAGATGAAGACTTCGAAAAGCATTAAAAGACCTAAATGAACATTTAATTGATTTTTCAATGTTTCAAAATAATAAATTATAAATTAAATTGTGAGTAATAAAATACGAGGGTAGCCCAGAAAGTAATGCTCTACAATTTTTTTCTCCGTCCCCAACGATGGTACGAATGCGAAACTTGAGATATGCATTCTCCGAAGTTTTCGGAGTGCGCGCGCAAACTTTCCGTTTCTTCCGACAGATAGCGTACGTGCAGCAATGGAACAACATGGGATCTGGTAAGTGATGTACGTTACAGTCAGTGTGTCGTCATTGAGTTTCTCACAGAGTAGCAAGAAACGGTTGGAAACGTTCACAAACGTTTATGTGCAGTTTATGGAGCATCAGCAGTCGACAGAAGTACCGATAGTCGCTGGGCACAGAGGTGAGGCCATCAGAAAGCGGTTGCGCGTGCTGATGCGCTCATTCGTCAGGACCGACGCAGAACGACTCGGCAGTTGGCGCTGGAGCTGTCAATCAGCAAAGGAAGTGTGGATGAAATCATCCGTGCTCTTGATTACACAAAAACGTGTTCACGATGGGTTCCGCGCTGTCTTACGGAGGAACACAAAGCTCTGAGAAAAAACATTTCTTCTGAGTTGCTGCAACGTTTTGAAGCTGAGGGGGAAGCCTTCTTGTCCCGTATTGTGACAGCTGATGAAACCTGCGTGCACCATTTTGAGTCCGAAACAAAACGACAATCGATGGAATGGCGTCATCCGCACTCAGCAGAAGAAAAAATTCAAAGCAACTGCTTCTGCTGGTAAGGTCATGATCACTGTGTTTTGGGACTGTGATGGTGTCATACCTACTGATGTGATGCCGAGAGGCAGCACCATTAATTCTGACGCATATGTGAACACATTAACCAAACTCAAGAAGCGCTTCCAGCGACTTGGACGCCATAACAACCCAGCTAACTGTTTGCTTCAACACGATAACGATCGCCCTCATACCAGTTTGAGGACGTGGGAACACATCACGAAACAGGGTTGGACAGTGTTACCTCATCCACCCTAAGGTCCTGACCTAGCGCCCTCAGACTTTCACTTGTTTGGGCCATTGAAAAATGCCATTCGTGGAAGACATTTTGAGAATGACGAAGAGGTGATTCGCACAGTGAAGACATGGGTGCCTGAACAGAACAAGGACTGGTACCGACAGGGCATACACGCCCTTGTGTCTCGCTAGAGGAAGGCCATAAAACGGGACGGAGATTATTTGGAAAAATAGGGAGTGTAGAAGAAACATCATTCTTTCATGTGTATAAGTTTCATAGTGCTCAATAAATAATTGTTGAATTAAAAATTGTGGTGCATTACCCTCGTATATTTTTCGGAAAAGAGTTTATTCCAACATACAAGGATTCAGTAGTTTTCATTTAAAACACTGGAAGAAAACGTTTGGCCTTTACACGAGTTTGCTAGGTAAGTGAGCGAAGTATAGTGGCGTTATCTGTTACCACACTTTCAATATATCTCATAATATCTCTGTAATAATGATTTAAATAAAAATTGTTGCTCAGACAACAATGATCAGGTGACTTCAGTTCCAGCGTATGCTTCAAGCCGGCGTCTACAATGCTTAAACGTGCAACAACAATACAAAACTGTTTCCGTAACGCTTTCTGGTGTCGTTTTTTGCATCACGCTTTTTTGTAGAATGATGTTCAGCCTTAAAACGTTATGTTAAAAGGCGAAACCTGTCGGAATTGTATTTTTTCTTTTTCGCTATGTACTGCAAGACCTATCAACTTCATTAACTGAAATCCTCAGACTGCGACGTGCAATTCAGTAAGTGCTCAAGATTTGGCGTTACTTTCGCGAAAGTCTACTTTAGACACGTTTTAGGACAGAGTCCTAAGATCATACTTTCTACAGACTCTGCTTATAGGTTTCTTCATCCATAGACCATTGTGGTAGACAACAGCTCTGACGACGACCTGCGAACGATCGGAAAAGTCATGTGATACGCCGGAACCCGACAGTCGAGCCCTTTTCGATGGCGGGCCCGCGACAAAAGTTACTGATGTTACCCCCTCAGAAGCGAAGATGAATGGATTAGAGTATATAGTTGAAGAGCTGTTTGGCTTGTTGAAATGCTACTTAGATGGATGGATTTTCAGCCTGCATCTCCCCTTTTATCCAGGAGACCAGCTCTTTTGTGATGAAAGGATGATGGTGAAAATAGACAAACACAAACATCCATGCCCTCGGCGGGATTCGAACCCGTGACTCGCTGGTTTCGAGAGCGGCAAGATCTGCGCCTCAACGCTCTCGGCCACCGAGCCGAAATGCTACTTGTTTCTGTTGAAAATACTGCTGCTGCAACAAGACTCTTTGCATAAAGACATCCTGTAGCAATGATTTCTATTGATTAATAAATAGTGTGGAATCCTGAATACACAAATTATTGGACCGATGTTTTTTGATGGAACATTACAGTAGCAGCCGATCGGTTTCAGAATGTGATTCTTCGGGGAGCAGTGGCAATATTCATGGAGGAGTCCTTGCTATTGCCAAATATTAGAATGTGTACTTTCAGCATAATGGACCTCCACAACACTTTGCTCTGACCATACTTCGATATTTGGATGCAGTGTTTCCTGAGAAGTGGATTGAAAGAGGTGGACCAGTGCCCTCCACTCTAATTACTGTAGTGAGGGAGCTTATGCGAAAAAATAGGCTCCGTGGCAACTTTAGTGTTGTAAAGATGGGAGTGTTAATATATCATCAGAAATGGTTTCCTGATGAATAATTGCCATGGTGTTACTCTAGGGCGCATGGCGTATAGGCGCGAATGAAAATGGCGCCTTTTCGTTTTAACAAATTACCATTATCTCGGTTATTTAATCTAATTTGCTTTGCAATATACCATTTTAAAGATTATTAGGAGCTCTATAAAAAAGGTTCTTACAGTATTTAGTCTAAAGTGAACTGCGTTTTAGAAATGTACATTTTAATGTTTCAATGTGAGGAATGCGGAACATAAAATTGTAAATATCTCCGTAGTTATTGATTGCACGAGGAAGATGTATTCGACCAATCTTGTAGAGAAGTTAGATATCTATAAGAATGGCCAGATATATCTTGGTTATTTTCCTACAGCAATATTAACCGAGATATTTCTGGTTACTTTGGGACCACCTCGTAATCTCAAGTGGCCTGAAACCTATTTCAAAAAATATGCCCTATTTTTGACCACGTTTTTCTTTTTCAATATAAAGGTAATTAAACTCTATATAAAAGGATCTTTGAGTTCTTGCTCTAAAATTAATAATATTAGGGAAATTTTCATCCGCGTGGCTTTAATTTACACGGATCACGCGTTTTTGTTGTCCGTTTAGAAAATCGAGAAAAATAAACATTACCTTCTCTGTCAATTTTTTTTTTATTTTACCTAAAATTATATGAATAAATAAGAATATTAATAAATATGGTAGGTGTAGTGAAAGTAGACCGGTCACATTCGTCTAAACGACTGCGTATGAGCGATATTGGCTTAGAATTATGTTTATTGTGTCAGCAGCAATAAAAAGTGTTGTTTAAAAAAAAACTATCGTAAAAAACAGACGCAAAAAGAAAACTTTTTAATAAAATATGAGTTTGGTATGAGTGCAAAGTCAGTGATTATTTACTATAAGCTCAAACGATTTTAGAAAATATATTACTTATGAGGATATCTTAACTGTGCTATGAGATTTGTTCTATTACAAGAACTGTTTCCATAATGCATTCTTGATTATTTAAAGAGTAATTAAAGAGTTTTCTTTCATTTATTATAAGAGTAATAAAGAACAGAAAATAAAGCATGTAATTTTGATATGTACACTCCAAAGCTTTGCAGTGGCACAAGGTTGTGTGTGCAAAGTTTGAAGCCAAATTTAATCGAAGCAGTTGTTCTGACGGGATATGCCAAGGGCTCAGAGGGTTTTATTCCAATGAAGCTTACGATGTAATGAAGATCTCCCTTACACAGATCCCAGAAATCGGGGCTAAACTAGGCCTAGAAAAAAGCTGCCTGCTTCTTTTGTGATAGGTTTGTAATTAGAAGTTATCTATTATTTACTATTTCTGCAGAAGTAAATAAAAAAGTTGACGATGTTGTCCATTATTTACATGGATATAGTTGTCACCGAACTTATCTCTAGAAATCAATCACAGCGTATTTCATTAAAAACCTGTTAAATGATGTTATGTTGGCACACGCAAAAGCCAATAGAAATGTGTATTTGAACATGAAAGTAGCTCAATTTTTACCTAAGACACTCGATACCAGAAGAAGTTGTATCTTTTTCTTTCACGGAGAATATTTCCAACTTCAAATAAAGTAAGCTTAAACAAATGTAAAGAGATTTTTCATTTTCTCTGGGCGAAAGCTAATAAGGATTCTTGTATTTCTGAAAGTCTCGGAGAAGATTTAGGAATATTATTAATCGCGCCGGCGAGGGAACAAGTTATATTCCTAAAGATTAAAGATACGACTGATCGTTTATTTCGAATTTAATCCCTGCCAGACTCCAAATCCGAAAGCAACTTGAACTTGTGGTAATTAATCGTCTCCAAGGAATTACAGAATTAAATTCATCGTTCGATAAATATGAAGAGAGGAAGAGAGAAAAAGAGTAAAAGAGGCCCGTATCTCATCTGTGAACTCTGCTCTGCTTGGGAACTCATTAAAATATCTCTTGCTATTAACAAAGTCTTCATTATCTTCTTACGAGAGACGTTAGAATATATGGCCTCCATGCCTTTTTTATATAATATATCTCAACATATGAACTTTTCTGGACTCCAGTTTTTTGTACTGAATTGTTCGATTTTACTACAAAAGTCACTACAGTTTGACAATGTTGGTAATTTCGATAAGGCAATCAACTTTTTTCTCGGCATTTGCAAAATAAAATATTTTCATTCAGTTGGTTGTAATACCTAAATTAACTACTGCGGTCAAGAATTTCGAGGGCGGTCTAGAGGGCGGTAATCCCAAATCACTCCAAATTGGAATTTTTTTAATTGAGAAAATATTGCTGAATTAGAAATTTTTTCACAGACTTAACCATTGTAAACAATCAACTGAAAGACATCTGAGTTTGAATTTTCCAGATACACCAAAAATCTGCTGCTATAAAGTAATTTTAGATAAATTAAGAGGGCATGCTGAAAAGTAATGCCTTCTAATTTCTTTTTTGAAAATGGGTATAATTATTTGAGTAAAACAAACAGTGGTAACGTTCTACAATAATTATTTTTCATATAATTGTTGTGGAGATGAATACATTTCTCCCGACGGGTGATTTGTTTCTTGATTGTAGAATATTTCACTTTGACCTGTGAAACCAAAGCTTCACTTCTGTTTGCACTGCATCGTCAGAATCAAAGTGATGCCCTCTAAAGTGTTATTTATGTTTTGGAAACAGATGAAAATTGGATCGCGTCAGGGCGGGACTGTATGAAGGATGATTAACAACAGTGAAAACAAGACGCTAAATCTGTCTTGTCATTGCACTGGAGTACAAACGATCGTTGTTCTGCTGTAAGAAAGAGATGCTCCATATGTAGACGAACTCTTCGAATTCTTGCTTTAAGCTTTTTTTAGGGTTTCACAATACTTTACAGAATTTATCGTAGTGCATTTAGGCATGAATTCATATGAGCTACATTTTGAATATCCAAGAAGATTGTAAGCAGCGGGCTAGAGTTAATCAATTTAAGGAAAATAATCAGTTAAGGAAAATATTCATCTATGACTTTTTTATTTATTATTTCTTGCATTTTAAAATTCTTGTCTTCTTAATTTGTAGCCTCTTTGAGTTTGCCTGCTAAGGGCACAGCCTTGAAATTTGTTGTCACAGTTGATGCTTTGTGGCGGAACTCTATTGATGATCTCTTCTTATCGTAAGATGAAGTTCATAATGAAGTTAACCCTCATTATGCGCTTAAACCAAAAATACATTCATTTATGTGGCATTCATATCAGTTAATATGCGGAAAGTTCTCTGCTGTAATCTTCTTAAACAAACTAGACAGGCCTATCAGTAAGCACATAAAATTAATAAGGGGTCATCCACAAAGTACGTTTGCAAAATGACACATTAAACCCCTCCCCCTTTGTTAACACCTTGTAATATTATCACAACCCCACCCCCCTAAAATAAACTCGTAATGTATTCGAATACCCTCCCCCCATTAAAAAAGGAAATCTTTTCACATAAAAAAAAGAGCCACGACCCAGTTTTGATTTGTAATATAACCTGATATTCCACGTGCATAAGCAGAGACGATTTTTACAAACATACAGGGGAACGTTCATACTTTGATAGTCTACGCCCCCATTTTACCGTTCACTTTTTTCAGTTTCGTACCTTCGGTGTCAAGCGAACGCATTTTGAATGATCCCTTATGTCCTTATGCACGTATTCTTTAAATTATTATGATAATGGATATTTAAGCAGCGATGTGCAGAGTGACTAGTGACCGGGAAAAGTCAGAGAATTTTTTTGTAACCGGGAAAAGTCAGGGAATATTCAGGGAATTTTACAAAATCAGCAATAAAATGCGAAATAGGAACGAACAATTTGAAAAATGTCAATAATTTTTTATCAAGATAGATTTTTTTTTTTTTTTGCTGCCGGTGGTCAGGGAAAATTTCTTGAACAACAGGGAAAAAACAGGGAATTTTGCAAAATTCTTTTGCTAGACACCTTGAATGTGTCAATTATTGCTATGTTGTATTCCAGTCGAAGTCGCTTAAAACGAGCATGAAGGGACCAGTAAATTTGCTCGTTAAATTCGAGTGCTCGTAAAAACCGGATTTCAAATAAAATAGTTAACATAATATGACCAATTGGCATAAAACTGCTTACCGTTTAATTTTCATATGTAAAATCTGACAAGTAAAGAAGTAATTTTCTATTTCCATTTACATTTAAATCGTCTGGGCTCCTCATTCCATGTTTTGAAAGAAATTATATTTTAAAAGTAGGATTCAAGAAATTCTAATAGAGTGGGTTTGCGAATGCGAATATCATTTCGAATGCAAGGGGAAAAAATGCTCTTTAAACACTGACAATCGCATTAACTAAAGTTCATTTTTTCTGTACTTTCTTACATTGCCTATTTATTATTTAAAATGAATTTTTTTTTTGTAAATAATTTTAACTTTTCCATTAACTGCTGAAACTTTTCGTTTCAACATCGTATAGCAGATTCAGAGAGCACATGTGTACAGTGAAGAGATCGAATTGCCCAACAGTTGCTCTCAAATGCCACTTTCTCTTTTCTCTTATTTTTTCCCCAATGCTTTCACCTAGCAACAGCTGTTTGAGCACTTCTAATGAACGTGTATATGTGGCTCATCATCACACGTAAGTGGTTGACTCCGTAAAAATATCTGAGAATTTACGAAGTAGTTCACAAGATCTTGTTCGTTAAATCAGGGTTTTACTAATAATAAATGCAGGGGATGAACAGAATAATAGGAACACCTTTCGATTTAGACGATATCTGGAAAAATACTTGAGGAATTATCCTGAAACTTTATGGATGTAAAAAGCATGTTACACCTCATATATTTCAGCGAAGGTTTTCTCCCAAAAGCAAATAGGGGACCAGCAGCAAACTGAATAAAAAAATTGTTTTGGATCACCGTGAAAAAAATAATGTTTGAAATGCGTTCTATCTGTAGCATATGATTAGGAGGCTTTTTAGCACTTTTCGTAGAAAAGTGCTTATGTGATCGGTTTGTCCAGCTGTCCGTCCTTCCGTCTCTAGGCACAATTCCAACAATGCATTGCGATGCAATAGAGAGAGTGCATGTATTGAATTGCTGGAAGACACGAATTATCCTTGCATTGGGGAAAACGCGCGCTGAACACATTGGTTCGGCTCTGCGCGTGCTCTAAACGTTAATGAGATGGTGCACGTGATTAACGATTATTGATAGGCCAGATCGGTCTCTAAATCAAAAGAATTTTTTTATTCGTTGGGAGCTTATTATTATTTATTACGATTACTCGAAAACGAATTAACTTTTTTACAGTCTGTTTTCAACAATCCATTAATATGGGACAGAGCATCAACAAGTACGAACGTGAGACAGCAGGAATTGGTACGAGCATCATGACACCCCCTTAAAAATTTCCTCTAATCAGATATGGCATGTAATATATCAAACAAATCGTCACAACGTCTCATGAATGAATATATAAGTCAAAATCAAATATCTGTGGACAACATTATTTTTAAGTTAATGGTTTTCTTTATTGAGCTGTAGATGAGTAATTATCAGACCTACAACTATGAAATACATAAGGCGGATTGTTTACTCGAATATAATGCTTGATTAAAAAATCAAAACAATATATTATACACAACTTAAAATAAAAAGCACAAAATAATCAAAGCTTGTGTCAAAATACTGTGGACACAAAAAAACAAAAATCATAATACTGTGGACAATGCTATTTTTAATGTAAAATTTATCCTCTATGAGATAATTTGCATAAGGATCAGTTCAATATCTAATTATAGGTATAAGGTTCATACGTTTACATTACCTAATTAAGAAAATGGCTTCAACAAAAGCAACACCACTCGAAATTCGTGAGCGCATTATTGAATGCCATAAACACAAAGAATCAATCAGAAAAATTGCTACAAAATTTAGAATATCAAAAAGTGCAGTTCACAAAACAGTGAACCAGTTTAAAACAGTCAGCAATGTTGAAATTAAGAAGCCAACAGGGCGAACTAAAACAACTTCTAGCCGTGAATGATAGAATGCTTCATTCTATCATCAAGAAAATCAGATTTGCTCAAAGACCAAAACTGACTCAACAGTGGTCAGCCAGCATCGGGAAAACTGTTATCAGTATCAACCACATATCGCCGTAATCATCAACTTGGGTATAAATTTTATACTCCTAAAAAACCATTTCTCACAAAGGTGCAAAAGTATAAACGTGTCAAGTGGGCAAAAGAGCGAGCCGATTGGTCTATTGAACAATGGAACAAAGTGGTATTTAGTGATGAATCCACATTTCAACTTTTTGTGGGTAATCAAAGTGGGAAAAAGTAGTGAGAAAAAAGAATGAGGCTAATAATTCTAATTGGAAAAAATGAAGTGTTAAGTTTCCAGCATCATGCATGGTCTAGGGTTGTATAAGTGCCAAAGGGACTGGTAAATTACATTTTATTGATGGAACTATGAATGCTGAGAAATATGTAAGTGTTTTGGAAACCAATCTTCTTCCATCAATCGCCTCATTTCGCCTTGGTCGTAGCAACATCTTTCAGCAGGATGGAGCATCCTGCCACACAGCCAAGTTAACCAAGGAATGGCTTGCAAGAAAACGAATGAATGATATGGAATGGCCTGCGAATTTTCCAGACGTGAACCTTATAGAGAATATTTGGGGAATTTTGAATAGTGAAGTAAAGAAAACTGGACCAACAACAATGGATGAATTAAGAATTCAGGTGCAGAATGCACGAATAAAATAACACCAATAATATGCAGCAAGTTGATATCTTCCATGCCACGAATAACTGTACTTCTTAAGGCACATGGAGATGCCACTAAATACGGAGTGTGCATTGTGTAGCTAAACTAGCATTGTCCACAGTATTATGATTTTTGATTTTCTGTGTCCACAGAATTTTGACACAAGCTTTGATTATTTTATGCCTTTTATTTTAAGTAGTGTTTAATATATTTTTTTGATTTTTTATATCAAGCATGATATTCGAATAAACGATCCGCCTTATGTATTTTATAGTTGTAGGTCTGATAATTACTCATCTACAGCTCAATAAAGAAAACCATTAACTTAAAAATAATGTTGTCCACAGATTTTTGATTTTGACTTGTTTAAGAGTAACAAGTGACAGCAGATACTGGTCTAGTGGCACGTTTACTTGTAAGGATGTCTCATGAATGAATATAAATAGTGTGAATTGTTTTGTAGTACGTGATTTAATAGTACCATATGGTACAGTTGGAACTTTCAGTGCTAAGATATGGCATGCAATATATCAAACAAGTTGTAACAACGAGTCATGAATGAATATAACGAGTAAATAATGATTGTGGGAATTTGTTTAGTAGCACGTGCCCTAATGATAC
>JAHWFO010024270.1:173108-192353 GCA_023313115.1 Rhysida immarginata
AGTGAATAATGATTGTGGGAATTTGTTTAGTAGCACGTGCCCTAATGGTACTGTATGATAGTATATGGTACTGTTGGAACTTTGAATGCTAAGTTATGGCATGTAATATATCAAACAACTCGTAACAGCATGCCATCAGCGAATATAACGAGTAAATAATGATAATGGTTATTGGATTAGTAGCACATGCCCTAATGGTGTCATATGATACCATATGGTATCGTTGGAACTTTCAGTGCTAAGATATGGCATGTAATATGTCAAACAAGTTGTAACAACGAGTCATGGATGAATATAACTAGTAAATAATGATTGTAGGAATTTGTTTAGTAGCACGTGCCCTATTGGTACTGTATGATAGTATATGGTACTGTTGGAACTTTGAATGCTAAGTTATGGCATGTAATATATCGAACATCTCGTAATAATGTGCCATGAATGAATATAACGAGTAATTAATGGTAGTTGGAATTGTTTATCAGTACATTCTTTAATGGTGCTATATGTTACCTTTGGAAACTTTCAATGCCAATATATGGCGTGTAATAAATCAACCAACTCCTTACGAGTTGTTAGACCTATTGTTATTCATAGCCTTTTAATACCAAGAGCAAATTGCTCTTAGGCTTAATAGTATCTAAAACTAATTACTGTGGGACATATGGCTAATTAGTAGTAGTAAATCGCTTGCTTCATTAGTATATGATAACGTTGATACACGTTAGTAATTGCATATGATAAAATAATAGATGCTTACATATATCGCTTCAGCAATTGAGGCTTACTTCGTTTAACATTATGTGCGAAGGCCTACAAATTAAAGAACTTTTATTTGTTCAAATATATAAAGAATAACTTCACTCTCCATTTAACCTTTCAGTTCTTCAAGTTTATTCATTTAAATTCTCTCTATGCTTAGTTTACTTAAACAGTAATTTACAATTTAGTTTCCATATTTATATATTTTCTCTAAAGTGTTTTAAAATGTTCGTCAATTCTATATGTCCATGTATGATGCTATAACACGAAAATGTGTTCCCTTTATCCGTTTTGGCGGTAACATCATCCTTGTTTTACTTATCTGTGTTCATTTGTATGAGAATAGCACGTATATTCATGGAAATATACAGGTTTCTTTAAAAAAATAGAAATTTTTTGTAAGTTTTTTGTTTATACCATGCAGAGTTTTCAACCCAATGCAACCCATTTTCAGGAAACTTGACAAACTACATTAGAGACAAGACCCTGCAATCAGAATATTAAAATATTAAATATTTGATGAAGTATCATCATTTTTACTTAATGCAAGACTGCACAAGACGTTGCCAGCAGAGGTTTCTTGTAATTTTTTTCTTAGTACTTTTTTGAAATAATTCGCGTACCAGCGGATCACTATTCGTAACCAGTACCGGCATGAGTGATTGAGAAAAGCACGGAACTACACGTTTTTATTTCTTTTTAAGAATTCATGCTCTGAAATTATAATGAAATTGTAGAAGCAAATCTTCAAAGGCGTATTAGAGAACTGCAGGGTTGCTACATGTTTAGGCAGTAAATAAATACGTAGTTGCCATGAATTCTATAATGATCCTAGTATATTTGAAAGACATTTGTCAGGATATAAAATCTCCAAAAATTTGAAAACAAAAGAAAAAATAATCAAACTTCACATACTGAGATCAAAACATTCTTATAACGCCTTGTGCCTTAGGTG
This sequence comes from Rhysida immarginata, assembly GCA_023313115.1. Taxonomy (NCBI): domain Eukaryota; kingdom Metazoa; phylum Arthropoda; class Chilopoda; order Scolopendromorpha; family Scolopendridae; genus Rhysida; species Rhysida immarginata. The sequence goes on from JAHWFO010024270.1 coordinate 174,823, forward strand.
ATAACATCTGGAATGCGTAAATTAAAACGAAGGAATTTTGCATCTCTGTTGGCTTCTCAGTTCCTCAACCCTCCTTATCACCATCTGTTGAAACCTTCCATACGGCATCTGTTTAAAATTCAATAAAATTCAGATTTTATATAGAACAATTAAACTTCATTACACACGTGTTTTCTTCTCCAATGGCTTTAACCTGTGTCATTCAATAAAAAAGAAACTGAGGGGGAAAACGAAAGGAAAATATCTGCATAGCCCCTAAAGGCAAGGAAAAATAAAGGAAAATAAAACCTTAACTTGAAACTAAATCTGGGAGAAGGAATGGGAAGGGTGTGGAGGAGGATTAAATGTTGTTTAACAAGTACAGATGCTGAACAATCTAGACAGCGCATCTTATGGGGTAAATTTTGACTCTTTTAGCATATCTATAAGGGATTATTTAATTACACGTAGCCAGAAGAGTTATAAAAGCTGTGAGGTGGTTAAAATCGTCTTACATTAGCTATCCGATGGCATAAAAGTCATTAGAAGGCACTTATTATAATTCATTGCAACAATGGAGAGAAACATATCAAAAATATGGATAATTCCGTCTATAGGTACATTAAAGAACCTCTATTGTTTATAATAATTTTAACTCATAATATATTTGGCTCATTATAATTCCAAATTTAAATACATTATTTTCGCTAACGCAAAATACAAGTATTTAATACTGACAGTTCCCGTGTAAAAGAAGGTGTAAAAAAAAGAACCTCGTAGAAAAGTAGATGCTTCAATATTTAACTCGTGTATATTTCTTTCAGATTATTTACATCATTCTCAATAATTTGTAAGAGAACGCATATTTCTTACCGAATTAAAAACTGATTATTCGCACAGGATTTGCTGGGCCAAATGACCCAAGCAAATAGCCACCATAATATATATCTTCTTATAATAAATAATATTGGGCAATTGTATCCACCGATATTTTTTTTTTAAATTATCGTCATGCAACTTAACTTATGGCTTTGAGCTACTGACAATTATTTGCTCTGAAAAAGGGTAAAAAAATAGGTTAAAATAATTTAAATAGGCGAAGTTTAAACATGGTCATATTAAATTTAGATTTATTAATTAGCGGAAAAATGAAATACTGATTGGTTTTACAATGTCCGTCTATCAGTCCGTCAGTCTGTCCCTTTCATATTTTCCGCAATTTTTGACGTAGAACATTGAAATTCGGAATGTAGCTTGCCATAGGTATGTTTCACTATTTAGTTTGATTTCGATTGGCCCACTGGGGTCGGAGTTACCAACACCCCCTGTAATAAAGCCTTGACACCAAGTTCTCAACGTCATACTCACGTGACCAGAAGAGGATTGACTTGGCAAATGGCGCCATATACAAACCATCGTAATTATTAATTATATTTTGTTTATTATATTAACTCAAATTCTGATAAAAAATTTCTGTTAATTTTAGAATTGTTTAAAAATTATATAATTTTTAATTGTTACAAATGTCAATTTCAATTTTTATTCTTTAGCTGAAATTAAATAATAATGCTAAAATTAAATAAATTGCTATTTTTTTATTCATTAAACTTTGTAAATTCTTATTTACAAAAATCAATATAATATTTCCATGATTTCTATTTAAAAATCGAGCTCGTATATTTACTCCATTACATGAGCTGCTGACGACAATCCTCTTCTAATGACGTCAGAAAGTTGGTGTCAAGGCGTCGTTTTAGGGGGTGTTAGAGTTACGGAGTTAGAGACCTTTTTCATCTATATGGTAAAGGAGGTTACGTGTACTCTAGAACGGTTAACGTTTTGAAACGGCTACAAACGGCATGTGATAAATCATTTGATTGGAGATGATGAAAAACATAAGAAGAAACAGCTATTTTTGTTTTCTAAATACTACGTTCGAGAAAATCAATTTCCGCTACTTTCCTATACCTTCCTCGGGGGGATCAATTTCTTGTTAATATTACATTAGATTATTATTACATTAAAATTATACTTATTATTAAATCTTCATAATTTTTCATGCAACATTATTCTTTCGGGTTATTTCACGCCGAACTTTTTATAGGGTGGATATTTGTTGTTAAGGATTTCCTAGATAATGTATAATATAAAATATTAGAGAAAAAGTATTATAATCTATAAAATATGTTAATTTTAGCACATTTTCATAGAATGTGATCGGTTTGTCCCTCAGAGTAGGGAAGATAAGTCAGGCTAGAGCGCTCATGGCCATAGGAAAACGCCACTTACTGAGCAGAAACCGGAAGTTACTCAGCAGCCATCTTGCCACAGGCAGAAAAAAGCATTGGACTCATTGCAGCTACATACGAGCGAGAAGAAATGTGTAAAATTATTGGAATAAAAGACTAAAATACCTGTGTCATGTTGGGCACACGATTGCACTAACCGCCAGGATAAAAATTCGGTCGGGATTAGTTTTCGCCAGTAAGTAGATTGTTTCTAAATTGCATATTTCTAATGCTATTCTTCCTATCGATACATGAGTAAATAACAATCGTTTGCATTGATTCCGTGATAGATTTCCTAAATCAGGAAAACTGCGAGAAGCATTTATACTATAATACTATAAACTACAATAAAAGACAAGTTAGAAGATAAGAAAATACCCAAATACTTGAAAGTGCTCGTAGGAGAGAGTAGCTTAAAGTTATTAAAAAATAGGTAATTCAATAGGAACAGAACGCTTGTTACATTGATGGAAAAACATGTACTTAGTTTTATTGAGAATAGGTAATTCAATTGTGTAAAGAACTTTAAGTTGAAAATTCTCTATCTAGTACTGAAAATCGTACTTTATATCAACTTGTATACTGCTAGAATTGGTTAGCTGATCAATCCAATTGTTAAACATAACTTGCTCTTGATATTTTTGTTTTTGATAGATAATTATTTAAATAAGAGGAACAGTAGTCAGACCTAAAATGCCACAGTATTCATTATGTTATACATATCTAAATTTAGTAAAGTCCTCCAGGTGAATAAATAACTATGAAGTAGCTTGATGCTTAAAAAACTCAATACAGATAATGCAGCCGTACTAAGCTTTTGCCAGTGGCAAGATGGCGGAACGGTGGTGCCATCCTTGAATAGGTCATCAGCACCCAGATGGTACGTCCCTCCATCTGTAGACACAATTTCAACAAATGCATTGCATTGTAAACGGAAGAGTTTGTATAGTGAATTGTTGGAAGAGACGAATCATCCTCGCATTGGAGAAAACGCATGCTGCGCAGTTTGTTTCGGCTCTACGCGCGCTTTATTGACTGTTGGGATGGTGAGCGTCCACGATGCACATGATAGATAATTATTGAAAGGGGGAAATCGCTAAAATAAAAGGATTTCTTTAACAGGAAGCTTATTATTTAATACCTTAACTTATTCAAAATCCTATTTTCACCAGTCGATAAATATGGGATGGAACACGAACAAATTCGAAGATGAGACAACCGGAATAGGTACAATGGCACGTGCTCTAATGATACCATTTTGATACCCCCTTAAATGATACCAAGATATACCAATATGTATTAAACATGTTGTAACGACCGTGTCATGAATAAATATAACGAGTAATTAATGATAGTCGAAATGGTTTAGTAGTACGTGTTCTAATGGTACCATTGGGAACTTTCAGAATTAGTTATTGAGTATGTCAACAGATCACGCTGCTGACGGGGGAAAATTAAAAAACAATGCTGGGGACCAGGGTCTATGGAAGTAAACCCTGCTGGGGACGGAATGCGTAGAGAATAGCAGCGTCATCTGTTGACGAACTTTGTAGCTAATTTTATCCTACCTGACTACCTAAGCAGAACGCAGCAAACTGTACATTTCTATCGCCTTCCGTTTTTCGTTAATTGATTTTTCAAATCGTCGCTCATTTTTGAGACATCCGGTTTATAAAACAAGTCGTAACGAGTTATTAGGCCTATTGGTATCAAAAACATATTGCTGTTAGGCCTAACATTAACAGTAGCTAAATTCTATTAGGCATATTGTTGTAAATAACTAATTGCTAATAGCCAATCGTTCGCTTACTTCTTTTAACAATATGTAGGAATGCTTACAAATTCAAGAAACTTCAATAATTCGAATATATAAAAAACTACTAAACTCTCTATTTAACCTTTCGGCATTCTAATTTTATTCGTTTAAATTTTCTTTTTACGGTAATTTAATTGTTTAGGAATTGACAGTTCACTTTTCATATTTGTATAGTTTTCTCTAAAAGTGTTTTAAAATGCAGGTTAGCGCTAGATATCCATGAATAATGTCTTGCTGCTATAACACGAAAATGTGTTCCTTGGCGGTAAAATCATTCTTGTTATACTCTGTTCAACGAAAGAAAAACTGGGCGTGTCTTATTAAATTTCCTATTTCAATTGTTAGACATTGTTGCTAAATAAAATTAACAATCGCTAACAATTGAAATTGCAAATTTAACTGGACACGCCCAGTTTTTCTTTCGTTGGACAGAGTATAGATTTTTTATTTTATACTAGGAGCGAACCCACCCTATTGTATAATCGGGAAATAACCCATTGTTAGAGTTTTGCTGTGACATAGTCCGCTGATTTTATATATATGATGTGAAATATGGATTAAGTTTTGTTAAAGTGTTTCTGCTTACTGTGTAAAACAAACCTCATCTTAGCAAATCTTGTGAGTAGAAATGAGTGCTATTATCTCATCCAGGAACATTTTGTCCCGGACTAAAAAGGCTTAAACATAATGGCCTTTGGCACCCAATCTGATTTTCGAAATGCTTTCAAAATGCTCCAGGTAACGGCGCTCGTTTCAGCTGAAGATTATGCAACATCTTTTACATTCGCTCTCCGTCATTTGTATTATCAACTCATAATCTCCAAATTCCCCTTCCCTTTTTCAAAAGAGCAGGTTAAAATAAAACGCTTTGAGAAAAAAAGAAAATTGGCTTTTGTATCATCAGTGCAATTTATCGTAAGATTATCGTTTAATTTTATCTCAAATTAAGACGCATTTTGACTCATTTGGAGCGCTTTCTAAAAAAGTAATAATTACTTTTAATGCGCTTCATTCTTTAGCAAGATAAAATATTCAGATAAGAGTCACCACAGCACAATGTTTATCCTGTTGTACACGTTTGCTTTTTTTATTTTATTTTAAAATGAACATTGAAATTGTTAGGAATCGAAATATGTTGCGGAAAAGTATAAAATTTCACGTAAAAATATTTTTATCCATTTGTGTTTGCAGCGTTTATTATTACTGTATAAACGCCTTCTATCTAATGTTCGTCGGTTAACATGGGGAAAATACTGTATAAAGTGTAAATTATATTATTAATAATTAATTATAATCATGATCTCTGTTACTTTGTACTTTCCGTCTCTCCCTATACCTAAATAAATAAATTTAGCCTATCTATATCTTAATTCTATTTTTTCATCTTTTAAGACATTGAAATATAACAAAAAATATAAAATTTAGGTGAAAATTTTAAAAATTAAATATTTTTTTATTAAAACTAAAAAAACTTTACAACGGCTCAGAAACTTTTGCAATTTGCAACTTCATCAACTGCTGCGTTGAAGTTGCAAATAAATTAAAATTCTTTTCGAATACTGAATTTTGAAATGAAACAATTTTCATGAACCAGCTTAATTAAGTTCTATTCTTCTTTTCCTCTTTCTTTTTAAGAGCACAACTAAATTGAAATAAAAATTAATTAAACCAAAAAAGAATCTCTGTGTGAATAAGACCTCCTTTGGTTCTGTGTTTTTCACGTTTTTTTCTTTTAGAAGCACTGTTAAGTTAAAAAAAAACAAAAAAAAACTTTTTTTAAAAAAGAAGTAATCTTTAAAAAAAACTTTCTTTTAAAGAAATTTTCCAAAGTTCAAATGAAGTTATGGAACTGATAACAAATATTTTAATACCTGAAAGAAAAGGTTTGTTTTTCATTAATTTATTGATCGTTACTTTGATAGTCATCTGTTTCACCACAACGTTCAGAATAACTTAAAATTCCTTTTATTAAATTATGGATGACGAACTTATGAAGTTTGTTTGTTTTATTAAGCTTTTCAATAACTTAAAAACAGTGTTTGTATCTTTTAAAATAAAATGGCACTCAAAAGTAGAAAATAATTTTTCTATGCTTAATATTTTTTGTGAATAAAGACGTTGGAACGCTCATTGTATAAAATCATTTAATTAAATTTCTATTAAATTATCAAATGATTTTCTCAGTTAATTAATATAGAATAAACTTACCTCATTTTACTTACTTCAATTTAATTTAATTTTTATTTTTTTATTTATTTGATGGAATCCAATTCATCCATCCAGGGCCTGTATGGCCAGAGGCCGATGAATTGGGTCCCTGGACGAACATGAATTGACGACTGCTTATGATGGTCGCAGCAGCCGGGGGGAGTGGGGTAAAGACCGTGTGTCACTGATGGTCCAGTGACTATAAAAAAAAGCTTGCTTTAACTTCCAGAATTGATGTGTTCAGTGAAAAACATTTGAAGTATCATATTCATTACAAATCATTCTGTATTCAATGAACACCCCAATGCTTTTATATTTTTCTTCACAAAAATATTAAGTGAAGAAAACGTATTTTCTACTTTTGAGTGCATTTTTATTTTAAAAGACACAGACATTATCAACATTTATCAATTTACGAGGGGAAGTCAGTAAGTTATAAATGAGATAGAAATAAAAGAAATAAGAATACTGATTTAAACTACTTTTCAGAAGACTGTGAGCATCAGTTTCCCGGCGATAAAGCTGTACAAAGGGAATTCACCAGAGATCAGCCCAAAGAATATTATGCTGCTGATTTTGAGGGGCTTGTGAAACGATGGGACAATGTCTCATTGTACAGGGAGGTTATGTGAGGAAATAAAAGTAGTTTTCAAATCAATACTCTATTTGTTTCATTTCTATATACATTTGTAATTTTTTTTTGTTTATTTATTAGCACTGATAATCCAATACGTCCATCCAGGGCCTGTATGGCTAGAATCCGACGAGTTGGGTCCCTGGATGAACGTAGATTAACGACTGCTGTATGATGGTCACAGCAGCCGGGGGGGGTGAAGATCGTGAATCACGGATGGTCACCCATCCAGTGACTAGCCGTGCCTAATGTTACTTAACTTCACAGAAGTTGTTTCAGTGAAAGCCCAACAGGCCACCAGCCCACCAGGCCTCCCCCAATTTACTTATTGACTTCCCCTCATAGTTTGAAATCTTCAAGTGCAATTTGGTGGCCATTTTTAATCACATGCTCAGTAACTGAAGATTTCTCCTATCTTCCGTGTTCCGAATTTAATATGAGCCAAGCGTTCTTTGAATCTTTTAACAATTCTACAATTGCATTTACGCTGGGAAGAAACGATTTCATAACATTAAAATTTTCCATACAATCAAACGTTACACTCGAAAAGTTAAAGTTATAATATTATTAGCGGAATAAATGAATTATTGGATGGGCAATTTTTTGTAAGATATCCAGAACATTCTATCTGAACTGGTTTGGATTTTTTATCAAAAATTAAGGATGTGGATATCAGAGTTATGTAATCAAATAATGTATTTAAAATTGTTGAATGCCCTTTATGTATTGAAATTTAAACCAAATTATTTCTAAAATTAAGTAGAAAATGGTTTAATCACATATGTTAATAGTGAAGGGGTGGGAGTTTTTTAAATCTATCTTATTATTTTCACAAAGTAAGAATAGAGTGCTCACTTCCATTGATTGCTGTGTCAACTACAAGTAATAACGAGTAACATTGAGCATGCCACTCTGGCGCCAATCGTGTTGAACCAAAAACTTAACTCTGAGGATAAAGGCATTTGCTGTTTTTGTTTAATTCATATATTATAATTATAATTAATTATTTCATACAAAACCTCGACTCTGCCTTTGAAAACCTATACAGCTTCACTCCGCTGTTATTAGACAGAAAATAGAGAGTTTGCGCCATGCCATTTTTCCTTACACTATGGGCCCTCCTTACACTATGTCTATAGTGTATGGTGAGCTTTCTTAAGCGTTTTTGCGCAAAGCATGCGTTACACAATATCTTATATGTTACACTATAGAGAAAAACCCAATTGGATGCCACAAGTATTCTAGCTGCATTAGATGAACAGAATCTGCAGGCTTTCTTGATTGCTGCAGCACTTTCTAAAACTTTAAAGGAAAGGAAAACTTTAAAAGAAAAAGCATTCATGATTTTTACTGTCTCGTTTCGAGTCGTGGAAACAACTGCAGCGACGGCCATTTGCAAAGTTAAGCTCCGCAGTTAAGCTCCGCTGATTGGCTATACCTATACGGCTATGTGCGCTGATTGGCTGCCTTATTTTTATAAGTAAGGTTCATTCCTTATGCTTATAACAGAATTGTGTGCCTTATACGGCTACAAGTATAAGGAAAGCCCATAGTGTAAGGAAAAATGGCATGGCGCAAACTCTCTAATGTCTCCTTTTATCCATAATTAACGATGAATACGTTAGCTAATCTCGAATTAAAAGCACGTAAAACAACTTAACATTACTTTGAAATTTCGAGTTGGAGATTTGAAACACAACAGATACAATTCTTTAGTTTTTTGGTTCACCACTGGTGCGCTACTAGTAATACCTGAGTGAACAATCTGCCTATTCTTCTCTGTGGTTATTTTTAATGTTTTGTTTTATATTGTTGGGGTTTGTCAAATTGTAAATAATTTGATTGTATGGAGAAGTTTAATGTTCTTTGAAGCTTTTATACAGCGGGCGTTTCGACTGACCTTTATAAATGAAAGGACATGATTTGTATTTGATTTCCAAAACGCCTGATTGCTGTATGGTAGGCATTTTATCTTTGGGTTTTGAAAAATAACTTTTAAAGAATTTTGATTTTGAAAAGCTAATTTCATGTTATAATGTTTGAAATTTTTCCGTAGCCCTTTGTTGAAAGTTGGGTTGTAAGGGATTGTTAACTAACTTTGTGTCTTTAGTCTTGGAGAGCTTGGAAGATTCTTCTATTAACATTCTAAATTTTCTTTTCTGCAAGAGGTTATCAAATTCGTTCCGAATCGTAGCCGTTTTTCTGTGCTATATTTTTAATATTAAAATTTCCCGGAGCACCCGGTCTATAAAATATCGTATTTACCAGAATAGATGCCGACGTCAAATTTAAACCCCCCCCCCTTTTTTTTTGGTCATTTTTACCGGAAAAATAAATTTCAAATTTAAACTGAACTTTATTTTTATAATGTACTCAAGATTATTTTAATCCACGTGATTTTTTTTTCTTTTCAATGAATAGACATAGCTATAGAGTAAATGCAATTCAGTGATACATACCATATACGTTTCAAAACAGAATTGATCTATAAACTATACACCATAAATTAAAAAATTATTAAAAAATATAATGTAATGTTGTTATTCAGTTTCTTCATCACTTGAGAAGATTTTTCCTCCTTTATCTTCCCATAAAATGTCTTCAGTCCCGTCCATATTATCAGAAGCACAGCATTTATTGAACCTTTTAACGATAGATTCATTGGTAATACCATTCCATTCGATCGATCCATTCACCTAATTGTGTAACTAATGGTCAACATAGAGCATTTTCATCAGCGGAATTGGCATAACGCGTTGAAATTTCCTATCCAGGAATCGGGTGACAACATAAAAAAGTAAACATAAGAATATCAAATAAACGTTTTGCCATCCGCATCTTTAGTTCCACTTCCTCTTTTATAGCATTTGAAAAGAAACTGAAAAAAATAAAGGCTTTTACGCAATACGAAAGTGATTCGCGAACGAAATCGAGAGCGTTCGCTAAAAAAAAATATGGCGTCGATTAAAAAAAATTTTTTTTCCATCGCACACGAATTTAAACCGAGATCACATTTTTCTGAAAAAACCTCGGCATGTATTCGGGTAACGACGGTAATGAAATATTTGCATTTGTGAGACCACGAGTGATTCGAAATCTTATGGAAACTTTTATTTGTTGTCTTCATGTACAGGGTGTTGCTGATATAGTACTGCTGGGTAGCCTATCCGGACCTAACCCCTTGTGATTTCTCTTTATGGGGATATGTTCGGGATAGCGTCTACCGCGACGGTTTTCCATTTGAGGTCACCGACCTGCAGAAACAGCATCCGCCAGGCGATGGGGGGGGGGGGAGAAAACTTTGTGAAGAAGATAGCTCTCTGTACTGAGCAAGGTGGGAGTTTCATTGAACATTTATTGTAATCAACTTGACTATGGTGTGATACACTATTTTTCACTATTCTCCCCGACTCCCTCCAGTTTAACAAAATATAATTCCTTATTATCATTTTATGCCGAGCCAGCGCCTGCAGTCGAGCGGATAGGCTACTGCCCTGTATATATTTGCAACAGGGTGATTCTGGGTGATTCTGAAAAAGTGTGTATAAATGTAAGCAATGACAGAGTTGACTAGAATCAACATTTTCTTTTAATAGAATGTGGGGTCGCAAGTACATTTCCAGGAGCTATCACGTTTTATGTGCACACTTTATGTTAATGATATAATACGGTTTCGTGTACATCATGTGCGTCCTCTGGTTTAGGCGCCAACCAAAAGAGACAACAAAAGTTGCAAACATTACGTACAATAACGATGCCAGTTCAAAGCAAATGTTCGAAGTGAAGGCCACCAGTGGTGCGTCATAGGATTCTGCCGACACTGCCGACGTAAGGATTCTCGCACCCGATGAAACATGTCTGGAGTATCTTGAATGGCACCAGCAGCAACAGCAATTCGCGCTACAAGATCATCCGCTGTGTCCATAGATGTTTTATACACTAGGTTCTGAACATGGCCCTGTACAAAAAAATCAAGTGGGTTGAGGTCGGTAAGCGAGCTAGTCAGGCTACGGGCCCACCTCGCCCAATTCATCTTCCTGAGAAGGAGGTATTTAGAGTGTCGCGGACTGTCCGAACGAAGTGTGCCGGAGCTCCATCATGCATGTACCACATGTTTTGTCGAACATCCAGAGGGATGTTATCGAAGAGCTCGGGGAGAGTTTCCTGCAGAAACCGATTGTAATTCTCGCCTGTCAAGTGGTTAGGCATAATGTACGGCCCCAGTAAATGATTTTCAATGACACAAGCCCACACGTTCACATTGTAGCTATGCTGATACCCGCGAGTTCGTGTTGCATGAGGATTAATGTCTTCCCAGACATGATTGTTGTGGGTGTTGTACACACCCTCACGGGTGAAAGTAGCTTCATCAGTAAACAGTACGTGTTTGGACCAGTCAGGATCACGCGCATCCTGCTTCAGAAACCATGCTGCAGAAACAGGAAAGGGTGCAACAGCCTTCCACGGACAATCTTCCACTCAGTCGTTTGACTAGTTACAGTAGCAGCGGCAACTGCTCGAGTGCTCGTCGATGGTTTGGCTTCAAAATGCTGCAACACATCTTCCTCCAAGTCGTCTGTACGAACATATGGAGGTCGGCCTGATGTAGGCTTACGAAAGTCCACAGTCCCTGTGTCTCGGATACGCTGATGTAGGCGGGAGAACATACCTCTTCTTGAAATCCTGCGATTTTGAAAGCGCTCTTGATAGAGACTTTGCCAACACTATCCCTTCCACGTGCTTCTCCGTAAATCACATGCATGTCCGCAAGTTCTGCCCAACGGTAATGTTCGTCATTTTCCGCTGGTGATTAGCAGCGACTTCAGTGCAGTAACTGTTATGCACGTGCAATAAACAGTAGAATTGTCCGCAGGAACGTGATAATTCAAGCAATAAACTTAAAACGTGATAACTCCTGAACCATGTACTTGCGACCAACATTGTATTAAAAGAAAATGTTCATTCTGGTCAACTCTGTCATTGCTTACAGTTGTACACACTTTTCCAGAATCATCCTGTATATCAATATGGAGCTCACCATCTTGTCGGCTTATTTCCATGTCTAAAAAGGTAGCATTCCATTTGTCTCCAATTTAAAAATAAAGCTTATGCTCGGGTAATAGCTATTTATTTCCTATAGAAAATTATCCACGTCGCATTTGGAGGTATCCACTATAGCAAACACATAGTCGACGTCTCTAGATCAGATTTTAGGAAAGTATATACAAGTGATTTTCGAATCTTCTTAGAAAGATTTCTGCCAGTATAGGGCTCAAACAAAACGTCACTTTAAAGCCGTCATTTTGAAAACCCCATAGACAAACTGCCTCTCATGCAGCAATCAGCCATTCACGAAATCAAATGAAAATTGTGCCCTTTCATTTATAAAGGTTAGTCGAAACGCCCTGTCTATTAAAGAATCAAAGAAAACTTGGCACATATTACGTTCGGAAGATCGGAAAAATCATCAGTTGCCAAGCATGTGATTAATAAACCATTAAGGAATGACATAACCAAGTACCGAAAGGTTAAACTATACTATTCGCGGAACTATATTATTAGACCGCCCTATGTTAACATTGGAAGTTTCTAATGGACCATGAAGATACCAATAAACCACGTACCTTTGAAATAATTTCAACTATCATTAATATTACGTTATATTCATTCATGACCCATCATTCCAAATTGTTTGATATATTACATGCTATATTTACGCATTGAAAATTCCAACGAACAATGATGGTTCCACTAAACCAGGTTCCTTGAAACCAATTTCGACTATCGTTAATTTTACGTTATATTCCTTCATGACACATCATTCCAAGTCGTTTGATATATTACATGCTATATTTTAGAATTGAGTGTTCCAATGATCCATAATGGTTCAACTAAACCAGGTTCCTTGAAACCAATTTCGAATATCATTAATTTTACGTTATATTCATTCATTGCAACTCATTCCAAGTCGTTTGATATATTACATGCCATATTTTAGCACTGAAAATCTTTGAGTGTGTCATAAGGGTACTATTAGAGCACGTGTCATTGTTTCGCTTTCAACCTTTTTCAAAATGGTTCATTCCCGGAACCATATTTCTTAATTGGCGAAAATAGTAATTTATATCCGCTTCTATCTCGTAATTACGATTTGTTTGATATATTACTGAATATGTCTTCCCATTGAAAATTGCTTGGCGGAAAAATTGAGGTACCATTTGTGCACGTGCCATTGAACCAATTTAGATAATATTTGTGATTGATTCTTGCCATGAACTATATTCATCGACTGACGAAAACTGATTTTGAACATCTTTCATAGCTTCGGAGGAGTTAGAGTTACAAACAGACAGACACGTTTCCCCACACTGACAGCATAAAGCACCTTTCAGTACTTAATAAACCATTAAGGAATAACATAATCAAGTACCGAAAGGTTAAACTAAACAATTTGCGGAACTATATTTTTAAACCGCCCTATTTTAATATTGGAAGTTTCTAATAGACCATAATGATTCCATTAAACCACGTACCTTAGAAATAATTCGACTATCATTAATATTACGTTATATTCATTCATGAAACATCATTCCAAGTAGTTTGATATATACTACATATCATATTTTAGCATTGAAAGTTCCAATGAATCATAATGGTTCCACTAAACCAGGTTCTTGAAACCAAGTTCGACTATCATTTATTTCACGGGAGATTCATTGATGACACATTATTCCAAGTCGTTTGATATATTACATGCCATATTTTAGCATTGAAAGATCCAATGAACCATAATGGTTCGACTAAACCAGGTTCTTGAAACCAATTTCGACTAACATTAATTTTACGTTATATTTATTCATGACACATCATACCAAGTTGTTTGATATATTACATGTCATATTTTAGCATTCAAAGTTCCAATAAACCATTTTGGTTCCACTAAACCAGGACACTTGAAACCAATTTCGACTATTGTTAATTTGACGTTATATTAATTCATGACAATTCATTCCAAGTCGATTGATATATTACATGTCATATTTTAGCATTGAAAGTTCCACTAAACAAGGTTCCTTGAAAGCAATTTCGAATATCATTAATTTTACGTTATATTCATTCATTACAACTTATTCCAAGTCGTTTGATATATTACATGCTATATTTTAGCACTGAAAATTTTTGAAGGTGTCATAAGGGTACTATTAGAGCACGTGTCACTGTTTCGATTTTAACCATTTTCAAAATGGTTCATTCCCGAAACCGTATTTATGCTATCGGTGTGGGGAAACGTGTCTGTCTGTCCGTCTGTCCGTAACTCAAACTCCACCGAGGCTATGAAAGATTTTCAAAATCTGTTTTCGTAAGTCGATGAATATGGTTCATGGCACGAACCAGTTACAAATATTATCTAAATCGGTTCATTGGCACGTGCACAAATGGTACCTCTATTTTTCCGCCTAGCAATTTTCAATGGGAAGATATATTGAGTAATATATCAAACAAATCGTAATGACGACATATAAGGGGTTATTCGTCACTATATTCGTCAGTCGATAAATATGGGACATGGCGCGAACCAATCACAAAAATTATCTAAATCCGTTTAATAGCACTTGCACAAATGGTATCTTCACGACCCCAGCAAGCATTTTTCAAGGGAGAGATATATTAATTAATATATCAAACTAATCGTAATGACCAGATTGTAGCAGATATAAATTAATATTTTCGCCAATTAATAAATATGGTTCCGGGAATGAACCATTTTGAAAATGGTTGTAATCGAAACATTGGCACGTGCTCTAATGGTACCCTTATGACACTCTCAAAAATTTTCAATGATAAGATATGGCATGTAATATATCAAACAAATTGGGATGATGTATCATGAATGAATGTAACGTAAAATTAATGCAAGTCCAAATTGGTTTCAAGGAACCTGGTTTAGTGGAACCATTATGGTTCATTGTAACTTTGGATGCTAAAATATGGCATGTCATATCTCAAACGACTTGGAACGAGGTGTCATGAATGAATATAACGTAAAATTAATGAAAGTCGACATTGGTTCAAAGGTACATTGTGTAATGGTATCTTTATGGCCCATTAGAAAATAACAATGTTAACCTAGGGCTGTTAAAAAATATAGTTACGCGAATGGTTTTGTTTAACCTTTTGGTACTTGGTTATGTCATTCCTTAATGGTATATTATTTTCGTCAGTCGATGAACATGGTACGTGGCACGAATCAGTCACAAATATTATCTCAATCTGTTCAATAGCACGTGCACAAATGGTACCTTTACGACCCCACCTAGTAATTTTCAATAGAGAGACATATTAAGTAATATATCAAACAAATCGTAATGACGAGATAGAAGAGGATATAAATTACTATTTTCGCCAATTAATAAATAAGGTTCCGGGAATGAACCAGTTTGAAAATGGTTGAAATTGAAACAATGACACGTGCTCTAATAGTACCCTTATGACACCCTCAAAATTTTTCAGTGCTAAAATACGGCATGTAATATATCAAACGACTTGGAATGATGTGTAAAGAAAGAATATAACGTAAAATTAAAGATAGTCGAAATTGATTCCCAGGAACCCGGTTTAATGGAACCATTATGGATCATTGGAACTTTCAATTCTAAAATATAGCATGTAATATATCAAACGATTGGAATGATGTATCATGAATGAATATAACGTAAAATTAATGATATACGAAATTGGTTTCAAGGAACCTGGTTTAGTTGAACCATTATGGTTCATTGGAACATTCAATGCTAAAATATGACAAGTAATATATCGAAAGACTTGGAATGATGTGTCAAGAATGAATATAACGTAAAATTAACGATAGTCGAAATTGGTTTCAAGGAACCTGGTTTAGTGGAACCATTATGGTTCATTGGAACTTTCATAGCTAAAATATGAAAAGTAATATATCGAAAGACTTGGAATGATGTGTCAAGAATGAATATAACGTAAAATTAACGATAGTCGAAATTGGTTTCAAGGCACCTGGTTTAGTTGAACCATTATGGTTCATTGGAACTTTCATAGCTAAAATATGACAAGTAATATATCGAAAGACTTGGAATGATGTGTCAAGAATGAATATAACGTAAAATTAATAATAGTCCAAATTGGTTTCAAGGAATCTGGTTTAGTGGAACCATGATGGTTCATTGGAACTTTCAATGCTAAAATATGACAAGTAATATATCGAAAGACTTGGAATGATGTGTCATGAATGAATATAACGTAATATTAATGATAGTTGAAATTATTTCAAAGGTAGGTGGTTTAATGGTATCATTATGGTCCATTAGAAACTTCCAATGTTAACATAGGGCGGTTTAAAAATACAGTTCCGCGAATGGTTTAGTTTAACCTTTCGGTACTTGGTGATGTCATTACCTAATGGTTTGTTAATTGACGAAAATGGTAATTTATATCCGCTTCTATCTCCTCATTACGATTTGTTTGATAAATTACTTAATATATCTCTGTATTGAAAATTGCTAGGTGGGCTTGTATAGGTACCATTTGTGCACGTGCTATTGACCAGATTTAGATAATATTTGTGATTGATTCATGCCATGTACCATGTTCATCGACTGATGGAAATAATAATGAATAACCGCATCTATCTCGCCATTACGATTTGTTTGATATATTACTCAATATATCTTCCCATTGAAAATTGCTAGGTGGAAAAATAGAGGTACCATTTGTGCACGTGCCAACGAACCGATTTAGATAATATTTGTAACTGGTTCGTGCCATAAACCATATTTATTGACTGACGAAAACAGATTTTGAGAATCTTTCGTAGCCTCGGAGGAGTTTGAGTTACAGACAGACAGACGGACAGACGGACAGACAGACAGACAGACAGGCAGACACGTTTCCCCACACTGATAGCATAAAGCACCTTTCGGTACTTAATAAACCATTAAGTAATGACATAACCAAGTACCGAAAGGTTAAAACAAACCATTCGCAAAACTATTTTTTTAAAAAGCCCTATGTTAACATTGTAAGATTCTAATGGGCCATAAAGATACCATTACACCACGTACCTTTGAACCATTAATTTCACGTGATATTCATTCATGACACATCATTCCAACTCATTTGATATATTACATGCCATATTTTAGCATTGAAAGTTCCAATGAACCATAATATTTCCACTAAATCAGGTTCCTTGAAACCAATTTGGACTATCTTTAATTTTACGTTATATTCATTCATGACACATCATTCTAAGTCGTTTGATATATTGCATGCCATATTTTAGCATTGAAAGTTCCAATGAATCATATTGGTTCCACTAAACCAGGTTCCTTGAAAGCAATTTGGACTATCATTAATTTTACGTCATATTCATTCACGACACATCATTTCAAGACGTTTGATATCTTACATGCCATATTTTAGCATTGAAAGTTCCAATGAACCATCAGGGTTCCACTAAACCAGGTTCCTTGAAACCAATTTGGATTATCATGAATTTTACGTTATAATCATTCATGGCACCTTATTCCAAATCGTTTGATATATTACATGCCATATTTTGGTATTGAAAGTT
>JAHWFO010024270.1:195029-213680 GCA_023313115.1 Rhysida immarginata
GTTGTTTGATATATTACATGCCATATCTTAGCATTGAAAGTTCCAACAGTACGATATGGTATCATTTAGTACCATTAAGTCACGTGCTATGCAACCATTTCCCACTATCATTATTTACTCGGTATATTCATTCATGATACGACGTTATGAGTTGTTTGATATATTACATGCCGTATTTTAACATTGAAAGTTCCAGTGGTACCATATGGTACCTTACGTTACCATCAGGGCACGTGCTGCTTAACCATCTCCTACTATCATTATTTGCTTGTTATATTCACTCATGACACGTTGTTACGAGTTATTTGATATATTACATGCCGTATTTTAGCATTGAAAGTTCCTTCGGTACCATATGGTACTATTAGGCACGTGCTAGTAAACCAATTACTACTATCATTATTTACGCGTTATATTCATTAATGATACATCCTTACACGTACACGTGCTGTTACACCAATTTGTGCTATCACTAGTTACTCTCATATATTCGTTCATGAGACGTCGTGACGATTTATTTTATATATTACATGCCATATCTGGTTAGAGGAAATTTTTAAGGTGGTATCGTAATGTAACCATTATAGCACGAGCCATTAGAGCACGTACCTATTCCGGCTATCTCAGGTTCGTACTTATTCGTGCTCCGTCCCATATTAATGGATTGGTGAAAACAGAGTGTGAAAAAGTTAATTCGTTTTCAAGTTATCGTAATAAATAAATAATAAGTTCCCTACGAATAATAAAATTCTTTTGATTTAGAGTCCGTTCTGCCCTTTCAATAATCGTCAATCTCGTGCATCCTGCGCGCACACCATTTCATTAGCGTTTAGAGCACGCGTTGAGCCGAACCTATATGCTTATTACGCGTTTTCTCCAATGCAATTGTACCGATTTCACACTAAATTTATCAATCGGCTAAACATTATTAAATAACGTTATATTCGTTCATAGCTCGTCGTTACGAGTGGTTTGATATGTTACTTACTATATCTTAACATGGAAAAATTTTGGGGGGGTATCACAATAGTACAATTAGAGCGCGTGCCACTGTACAGATTTCGACCATCTTCGAACTCGTCCGTGCCATTTCCCATATCTATCGATTGGTGAAAACAGATTTTTAAAATCTTTCATACTTTCTGAGAAAATCGAGTTACGGACGGACGGACGGACGGACGGACGGACGGACGGACGGACAAGGCCAAAGCATAAAGCACCTTTCGGTACTTAATAATGGCCACCAAACTGCATTAGGAGATTTCAAATTATTAAAGAAAGTTGATAAAGTCAACCTTCTAGATGCTTTTGAAACACTGGAAGTTAAAAAAAAGCTGATCTAAAGTTATTGATTAATGCGAATCATTGTTCAATTGGCGATTCCTGTCTTTTTAATTTTTTTAAAGGTAAACTCCACGGAAAAAATCGACTTTTTTTGCATCATAACATTAATGCTGGTTAATAGAGTATTTATCATTCAAAATTTATCGATTTTTCCTAATATTTTATTAAGAAAAATGCCTCGGAAAACTGAAAATTTGCATGGTATCTTCCATTCCTTCTCCACAGAACACGGCGGAACAAGCTGTCATTTTCTGCCGCGAGAACCTCGGGGAATTTCGTCGCCGAGATTCTAGTCGCTTAGAACGATTCTACATATCGTAAGATTTTGCTAACCTGTTTTATGTCGGAATACCTTCAATTTGTTCTCTGTTTGGATGTGTAAATAGACAGTCGGATAGAAATTTCACTTTTCATAGATTTCCAGAATCAAAATCGATTAAAATACAGTGGATCAGTTATTGGCAGCGAGGGAACTGGTATCCAACTCCAAACAGCATCGTGTGCTCATTTTGAAGCGTCTTGCTTTGTCTACGCATCCGCCGTTTAAAATTCAGTATCAATTCAAACAAGATATTCGCCGAAACTACCCTAGATCACGTATAAGGTGGAACTAGATGCTCTTCCAACTCTAAACGTGCCTGACGTCCTTCAAGAACAACGACCGCAACAGCACTCGTTAAACGCCGAAGGAATGAGGAGGTAAGCCTATCTGCTGTGTAAGGCACACGCCGCCCTAATGTGCACTCGCCGACGCGGCAAGCAGAAGATCCTGTTTCACGGTTTAATGCATAGGGCTGTGTATCCCAGAAGTTGCAGTAGCATTTAATTCTGCTAACGGCCCTTATAACGGCGCTGTCACTGTTATCAAAATCGCAGGCGTCACTACCGGTCTTGTTTCATATTCATAAACCTTTGCGATGCCCAACTGACGTCACGAATTCGAAACTCCTTCGCACTTCTCGGCAACTTGTGACGTAATAGTTGCCGAACCATGGCGCCAGTGTCTATCGCAGGGAGAGGGTAAAAAGAAAGTTTTTTTATATGTTATATCAATTTTGAGTACGAATTGAAAATTTTTATACATGCTACGTTGTTATTGAGACTTTCATCTTTTATTTTAAACAAAGTTGTTTTGGGTGTGGAGTTTACCTTTAAGAAATCTTAATTGAATTTTAAATTGCACCTAAAAATCTTCTTTTATTATATTACTGTACGAGTATCTTCTCCCTCCATTGTTCAATTTCATTTGGTTTTGATATGCCTTTTATGATAGACTTTACTTTGTTTTCTTAGTTTTGTAATTTTATCATTGGTTCTTTGTAATCTATCTTATGATTATCAAGTGGCATATAATAATTGTGTAACATACTGATTAATGTAATCTTCTGAAAGATGATTACAAAGTAACCAGAATATACTACAGGAAATAAAAAAAAATACGAGTTGTGGACAAGAGGTCTGTTTTTTTCAATTGAAGACTATTCGTCAAAACTATTCATCAATTGAAGACTATCCACAGGGTTCAACGAAGTTTTGTTTTTTATTCTATTTTATGATTTTTAATCTTATTACAATATCTATTTATTCTTATAATCAATTATTCATCCTGCTAAGAAAAATAGACTCTATAAGACCAAAACAAAATCCTGAAGTAGTGGCTCTATGTCCTGCCCAGGAATTTTAATTACCAGGGATGGAACTTTAATAGCGGCAACTATTTACAGAGTCAGGACACATTAATATGACCACCTCTCCTCGAACATGTTGGAACGTCCCATGCATGGTATGCAGATGAAAAATCATTGCATATCATTAAAAGCTGACAACAGCAGACGTGTAATAGCATCCGTTAACACAGCAATTGTCGCCGTCATGGGCAAAGCAAGTGACCTGTCGGACCTCCAAAAGGGATGATCATTGGCTATCGGGCCAAGGGGGGCAGCATTTCAGAAACGGCCACCTTTGTGAACTGCTCTAGGGCTGCCGTTGTGAATGTGTACCGCGACTGGACGAACCAGACAGTTTCGAGCAACCGAAGAGGTAACTGTGGGGCCCCACGGGCCATCGATCCTAGAGGCGAGCGTCGGTTACGGCGTATCACTAGGCGTATCACTAGGCGTATCAGCACCAAGACAGTGCAACGATCCCTCTTGAGGTTGGGGCCCCGGAGCAGGCGTATGGTAACAGCACCCATGTTGACGCCTATGCATCGCCGAAAACGCCTCCAATTCGCAATGGACTATCGCCATTGGACCTTGGCCGAGTGGCAAAGGGTTGCTTTCTCTGACGTGTCGCGGTTTATGATGAACAGAGTGAATATTCCGGATACTAGCAGGTGGTCATATTAATGTGTCCCAACCCTGTATTTACAAGTGATACAAAAGTGATACCTGCTTCGCAGTTTTACTGTCCTTCAGTGTAGTCACCAGACTTGATCCCTAAGATGAGGGAACTATTTCGCGACATTCGCTTCCGAACTGTTCCAGAGATTCGTCGCACAATAGACAACCCCATTCGAACTATCAGCACCAAAACGGCTGCTAAAGTTATCCTACGACTTTCACATCGCTGGAAACAGGTTATTCACAATACTGGTGACTACACTGAAGGACAGTAAAATTTCGAATTAGGTATCTCTTTTGTATCAGTTGTAAATAAATAATTGCCAGTATACGAGTGCGCGCTTTGTTGTTGTTCATCAAACAGAATTCTTGGATATTCCGAAAGATTTTATTGAGATAGGCGATAAAGAATTTTTCAGTGAAAAGGATTCGGGCATTGGCATAAGAGTATTTTAATTGACTTCAAAACTAAATTAAAGTTGCAAACCTCGTAAATGAAGAAAACTTGAAAAGGTTGCTCTACCTCCTACCGGGAATATAAGTTGAATGAAAAAAAGTTTTAACTCTTTCTTAAAAATTCGAATTTGAAAATTTTTATACAGGACTAAATTCTTCTGAAATGCCGTGCTACTGTGCAGTAAACTGCTGTAACAAATCACGAATAATTCCCACTAAATCACTAGATTAAAAAGAATGAAATTATTCAGTAAATTAATCTTAAAAAACACTTTTTAAAAGACCCCTCCCCCAACGCATGCTACATAATACGGTACCCGGTCATTCCGTTCAGTCATATGTCCGTCGGTGAAATGTCCGTTCGGTCGAATGTCCGTTCGGTCGAATGTCCGTTCGGCCAAATGTCCGTCGACCAAGTGTCCGTCGACCAAGTGTCCGTCGGTCAAATGTCCGTCGGCCAAATGACCGGGTACCACACAATACAAGGAAAAAATTCAGTAACTCGATAAAATGATATAAAAATTCAGGCTTCATTTGGAGGTTATGTCATCTTTGATCCTTTTACCATAGCTTTTATCTCTGAGGGTTTTGTACATGTGTTTTTACTCTGGGGTTTCTTTTCCTCCCTTGTACTTTAAGACTTGCGGTTTTGCCCTAGTAAAATTTATGATTTTTTTTTTATTTATGTTAAAAATCTAAACATGTTTTATAGAAACATTTTTCTGAAGAACAATTTGAGCATGGTGAAGAATTGGAAACAATCTATGTCAAAAGATTCACTGAATTAAGTTTTTAGAACTTGCCATGAACAAACTTCTCTACAATTTGTAAATGCAGCTGTACACAACTTACTGGAAGAAGAAGAAAGATTTATAAGAAGCAATGAAGCCAGCTTTTTATTTTCAAAACTGAGTTTTCATGACCTTATGAAATTTAAGGGCGTTCAAGTTTTAGCCGCTTGCTTTCCTACTTGTCAGGAAAAAAAATATGATAGTAGGAGTATGGCAATGCGAGCAGTCATTAAGAATGTGGAGTAAATATAAAAAGTAACAAAAAATATTGTTTTTCTTTTTTTTCCCTCTCAGAAAATTTTTTTGTTAATTTTGCTAATGAGGACGTAAAATAAATAACCTAACTTAAATCATTTTAATGATTTAAATTTGAATGTAACATTTGTATATATAAATAAAATAATATATATTATAAAATTAGGAAAAACAAATAATTTTTATAACTTTTAATCAGTTTTAAAACGAGTCCTGCTGTTTCATCACTAATTAGTATGTTACCTAAATTAAATCACTTTAATGAAAAATTTAAATTGTAACATTCGTAAATATACATAAAATTATATGTAACATTTTATGATAAAAATAGGGGGGGGGAGTTATCTTGTCTATAAAGTTTTTTGTTTTTTTTTCATAATTTCCATGGTCTAGTATCGTTGTGAACTTCAAATAAAGGATGGGTCTGATACGATACGGATACTATCAATTTTATTGCCGACGCACGTTTCCGTGTTACACCATTTTCAAGGCTAGCATAATAGTAACAAGCGAGGTTTACATTGGCATCATATTATATAGGAAAACAGGAGAGGGTATCCACCAGTCAGGGTTGACTGGTGGACTTACAAAAAGGTTGATTGGAAATATCCAGATGGCGGACCTAGTAGAGGTCTTGTTTCCTGTTGGTAAGGACTAGAGTATCAAATAAGCGGACATAGTAGAGGTGTCATTTCCCGTTTGTATGGACTGGGATATCAATTAGAAAGTCAATGATGGCGTTGTTTTCGAAAGATTTTTGATTATTTAGCATTTTCCCTTTGTTGGAACGTTGGTGTTTCTGATTTCCATTTCTTCATGGATGGCGATCTTTTCAGCTCCCTTTCCGATCCATATCATTTTCATGCATTTCTCGATCTGTAGCATGCGGTGCTTCGCTGATACGAGGTGTTCGGCGTAGGCGGATGTTTTGTCCTTTCTAAGCCAGGACCCTCTATGTTCCCTGGATCTTACGAGGAAAGATCGTTTTTGTGGCTCCGATATAGTAAGCGTCACAATCGGGGCAGTCTAGTCTGTAGTCGCCACATAGGTTGAAATTCTTTGAGTTTTCCTTTTTCCTCGGGTTCAGAATAATTTTTTTTTTTTTTTTGTAACTTAAACAGTTTAAAGCGAGTCCTTTTTCATTGGCTCAGCTTTTAGTAAATAAAAGAAAGGCAACAAAATGGCCGCCGCAGTCCAATTGTCCGTACTCTCTATTATAGTGTTCTAATGTCTGTAACCTGACAGTGCCATCTGTTGGTCAAAAAACGAACATTTCTAGCATTAATTCTTTCTTCCTGGAAAAAAAATCTTGCTTCATTTCAATCGTTTCTGAGTAAATAGAATCTTTTTATCTGCATTCGTGTGCGAATTATTGAGTTTTAAAGTTATTTCCTGACTTTTGGATCATTCTGTATACGAATGCATCTAGAAAGAGTGACTGTAAAATGTAAATAACTTTTGTTTCAAAACAGCATTTGTTAGAAAGCATTTTCATTCACTGTGATCGATAAAAATAAAGATGAAAAAGAATGAATAAGCCTTCCATAAATAATGTAAGCTTTTCTAACCGGAAAAGTGGAGACTAGGGCAAAGCGAGCCCGGTATTCTCATCTACTTGAAAGTTGAGAAGAAAGAAAAAATGGATTAAATGTGATTGATAATATCATTAAAGGTAACATTTTTGCGTTTTTGTTCCTTACCGACTGCTGCTCGCTAACAGGCCAACGAAAGACGGATAGTCACAACGCAGATTTTCTTCTAAGGGAGTTAAAAAAAATAGCAGGGGAGAAAGCGAGTTTATTCTCTGTAGCGATTGCTTTTGAAGTTAAAAATTCTTCTTGGAATCAGAACATTCACTATGCAAGCGTAAATGGAAAATGCTGTCAATCAATCTAGAAGGATGTTTCATTTCCATAGTATCTATCTGTAAAGATAGGCCAGAATCAGTTGTCCACTACCACGTGATATAAAAACATTAGTTTACATAATTAATGAAATGCTTCTATAAAAGGTGTTTACTAAGCATACGGCAAAAATTCAAGGGGTGATTTTTTTTGGGTTAGTTGTAGAATCGATTGTCCTTTGATGATTCGGAATCCGCTTTGTTTCAAAGATACAAGGCGATAAAGGTTTATGTACTTTTGATTTTATTATGATTTGTTCTTACATGATTGTCATTATCCCGTTCTCCTCTACTGGATTTATACTTCAGTACTTGACATTTGTTTAAAATGTTGTAGTCCATGGTTGCCAATGCTTAAAAAGAATTTAATTTCTCTTATAATCACAATTATAAGAATGAATAACGATTTCTTGAAAATTAATGATAATTAAAATGTTATTCTGATATAAAACTCTTTTTATGTAGCATTATAGCTTCGGTCTTCGATTACTACGTAGCCATAACAGCGTCTCGGTTTCAAGAACAAGATATTGGATTTCTTGAATAATAAAAGTTTAGATCGTCTATTCTCAAGTGAAGCATTTGCCAACTCTGTTGGGAGTTCTTCGTCCTCTAGGAGAAGTAATTCGACTCCGTTTCTCATGAGAATTCTCTAGATATAACATGATTTATAATTAAATTTTTGAGTCTTATGGGGTTTGGTTATGCGCGCAATAAAAAGGTATATCCAAAATTTAATAAATTATAATCCATTTGCTAAAAATATCCAATTTTATATCGGAAAATGAACGACTTTCACCGTCGAAAGCATTTCCGTAAAGGAACACAAACAAATAAGCGCCCACACGGTTAAAAAAATTCTAAGTTACTAGGAGCGATCGTCTTGGGAGAAGTAGAATCCCCAGAATCTTACATAAAATAAAATATTTAGAGCGCTGTGGAAAAAAAAAGAATTACTTATATTGATTCTGCATGAACACTTCGCGTTCGCTCAGTTTCATTTTCTTATAACCTCTTTATAAAAATAAAGCAATCTTGTACCTTCACTGTTGAAGAAAGAATAATAAAATTAGGAGAAGTATACCGAAGAAAGAGAAAAGAGAAGAGAGCTTTTATTACCGAGGCACTTCAAACAGAGTTAATCTCCTTTTACGTCAAGAGAAGAGCTTGAATTTAGCTTTGGCTTTCCTCCTCTGGAGAGTCATCAATTTTTAAATGGCTGACTGAATGTAATCATCTTCATTTCGGTTAATGCGAATTCCACGTTTGCTCTGAAAATAAGAAGAAAACTGTTGACAATTCAGGTGACACCTTAGAATGCATTATTCCTGAAGATTAAAGGGAAAAATAAAAGAAAGGTTCTAAAAATTCTAAAACGATAACTTAATTTTATACTTAAGAAGCTGAAAAGGTAGTTTAAAATAAAGTTACAAATTATAAAATTACAAATTGAAAAATTAATTATGAAAAAAAATTTCAATTAATGAAATTAAACAATTCTTCTTTAATAATCTCTCGATTAGCCCATATGTTTCATACCGTAAATTATGTGAATATAACTTCGCAATTTTTATAATTTTAATTATTAAAGGCTCGGGAAGTGAAATAAATTTTAATAACTGTTTTACTTTTCTTTTGATGGTGGCAAGGAAACATAAAATTAAATTAACCCCTCACTGCAATAAAACCGTCTATTTAATTCTTCATGATGTGCATGAGAAGGAATTTGCCATTGTCCCTTTGTGGAAAAGTTTGAAAAAAAAATCCATAAAACATTAATTAAATGATAATTTATTTCATTATTGTTTAATAACCATGTACAATTTCGTAAAAATTGTGCCTAAAATAATTTCATTTTCAATACTCTGATAATCGTCTGCACATAACAGCAAGTTTAGAATATCGAAATAATGGATTCATATAAATGAAATGGAAATATAGAATAAAAAATAATTGGAGTTTCGAAATTCCATAACTTCCTTGTATGAGTCTTACTCGCCCACGAAAAAGAGTATCCTAAACTTTAAAATTTGTGTGCGTCGAGTTATTGTTTCAGACGAGATTGTAGTACGAATTTCTGTCACCAAATGGCAAGAATGTATAGGGTTGTTTAGTAATTCTTGGCCGATACAGAATGTCATCAAATGAACACATGATCTTTGTGCCAACCTTCTGGTATCACCAGCGACAGTTTGCAGACACTAGCAGCTACGAGCAAGATTACAAATTTGATGTTTGGATTCCATACGATCTCACTGAGCAGCAGGAGATACGTCGTTTAAAAACGTGCATTGTTCAACAAAGACATGAAACCGGTGCTCCGTGTGCATGAAAAATGGGTGCTTTATGACAACAGAAAACGTACACCGTAATCTTCTACATCATTTATATAAAATCAGCGTCGGTGGGCGTTGTCAGAACAAAGAAAAAATCTAACAATGGGTTATCTAACTATGGGTTATTTCCCGATTATACAAACGGGTGGGTTCGCTTCTAGTATATATATACTCTATCTGGCCATTAGTCACCGGACACCCATCCCGGTTTGCTTCTCCAGACTCAATACAACGTCAGTATGGTATTGTCGATCACGGCTGCCACTTTCACTCCTGTGGCGCTAGCGTCGCAGCGACTATAATGGCGGCGCAGTTGGGATACTGAATAGGTGAGCGAGCACGTGAGAAAAACAGCACACTTGACAACTCAACTGTATTTTTTTTCGCTGCTTTATACGATGGTAAATTATTGTTGCGTCTCGGGGTGTAAAGGAAAAGTAGGAGATGGAAAGACGCTATCGTTCCATAAATTTCCTAGAGATGGGAAATTAAAGAAGGAATGGTGCATTAAGTTAAAAATGGGAAAAAACCTACGGAAACAATGGTTGTTTGTTCACAACATTTTAAAGAAGACGTGCAGGAAATGTTATACCATTTTTCTTAGTACTCGTGCATTCATTTTAGTATTTCATGCATTTTTCATTACATTACGACCACGATGTAGGTCTAAAAAAAGACTGATTCCCATAGCCGCGATCCCACGATAATCGTATCCGTCTGAGTCGAGCCTATGCACGGCTAAGCATTCTACTCCGAATTTCTGTTCCGATTGAAATCGATCCTACTATTCAAACTTTTACACGCCCCTATCCTACGATTTCACTCATGTGGATCGATGTATTTGGGCTTATGCATGTTTAGATGATGCTATTCGTGTTTCGGTTATAAAAATGTGATTTTCGTAACTCGCGAATGTTTATAATTATTTTCAAAATTTCTTTAAAAATAATGAACGTTGAGGGAAATTTAATTAATAAAATGCATATAAAATAATTGTTTTCATACCCAAATGAAAAATTTTATTCTTTCCCAAAAGCTTTAAACCATCAGACATTTCTCAGAATTACAAATTTAAAATTCAGTGTTCATAAATAGTAAAAATTCTGTTTTATACAAAATATTAAATTGCCTTTAAAATTTGGATTGGTCAGAAAAGAATACAAATACGAGGGTTGGGGCATAAGTCATGGCAACTATTTTTTTTTGTCAGAGCTAAGGGATGGTATCATAAAATGTCATATGTCTCAAGGAAGCTGTGACTGGTAGTATGTTTCCACAACATTAGATGGCTCCGTGAGTTCCTGATGTTGCGCAGAGAGCAATGTTAAATCAGTTCTCAGTCAACCGCCGTGCAAGGAGGATGTAACCCGAGTTGAACAACGCTCGTATATCAAAATAGCCGTTCTCTATTTTGATTTCTGTTACTTATTCTGGAAAAAGAAAACCGGTAGTCATGTTCCAGAATAAATTTTCCAGAAGCATGAAACGTATGAAACATTACAGGCTTCATGATTCCAGAACATGAAACCTGTAATGTTGTCAACTACCTTAATAAACATGAGAAGCAAAGTGTTGGCTTGTTGTTAAATGTCCGTACATTTCGTCCATTCCTTGTCCTTTCATCTGTATATTTCACATTTTCCACCCATGCTTAAATTCTCATAAAAAAAATAGTTGCCATGACTTATGCCCCAACCCTCGTATATAAATAACTTGAATTGCATCAAAATGTTTTTATCAAAAATAAATTCATTCGTAATAAATATGATGGGAGATCGAAGGGATTGCAACAACAAACGATCCATCCTCTTGCTCAGCATTTCTGGGAAACTATGCTCAGTGTCAGGAGAGTAGAAGTCAGGAAATAGCAGACACCAAACAGTTGATCGAGGAAGCAGTGTGTTTTCGACTTGGCCAAAACACAACGAATCACAACTTTTTTCTAAGGTAAATCTTCGAGAAACCCTGGGAGTATACAAAAGTCTATGCTTGCTTTCTGGACCTCAAAAAAGCATATGACAGATTTCTTTGCTATCATATCTGCATACAAACACTCCAAGATTCGTGTCTGGATAAATGGCATTAATTCAAAGACCCTTCATGCATGTTGGACTCTGCAAAGGGTGCATACTGTCCCTCTTGTTCATTATCTTTATGGACTGAATAGACTGGGCAGCCAAGGTGTTGTGCGTTTTTGTGTGCGTGACTGCTTGGTGGAGAGATCGCTCTTTGCTCATGACCTTTTGGGTCTTCTTGCACTAACTTGTATGTACTATGTGCACATCGGTTTGCAGCTAAGCATGGGGATGAAAATCAATTTGGCTAAAACTGAGATTTTGTTCCTTACAAGATAGCTTGCATAGTGTTAAGGGGACCCCATTGAGACATATTGGTGGAGAAATTCAAGTATCTCGGGACTGCATTCACTAGTGATGGGTGGCAGGATAGAGAATTGGATGCTCAGATCGGTGCAGCAAGCTGTGTCACCATAGTTGTAAAGTCTTTAGTTGTAGAGTCCCTACTTCTCCACATTGAGAGGTCTTGTCAGTATGGCCATCTGATATGGATGCTGCAAACTGGTATTCCTAGGCAGTTGTTTTTTTCTAACCAGTGGATATGAGACCAAGGGGTTGGCCTAGTACCAGGTGATTACAAGGAGAATCTGATGGTAGAAGATCACTGTTGCCCCTGCAACTCTAACGGTTAAGTGGGTTTGAAAAGTACATAAATAAATTAAATACAAATGAAAGAAAACTTTAAGTCGGTGGGTTTCGTTTCAGGATACAGTAATTTAGCAAACGAGAGGAACACTCACGTGCATAAAAATTTATTTATACTTTTTCATAAGTGTAATTCTACGTGCTTTTCTATTTATGTGTTTTTCCTTTCTCCTATGTGACTCAAGATTGTCATCAAATCTAAAGAAATGGGGACTGTGAAGAACAAAAGTTTAAAAAATTTACTCATTAAATTAAATTAACAAGCATTAAATAAACAGTATAAATTTAAAAAAAATACAGGCATATTGATTATTTATAGTAAACATGGAGCATTATTATTGAGAAATAACAAATTTCACAAATTACATACAAATCTGATTACAAAAAGCTAGAAACAAAGTGACACAACAGACTAATAATGATAACCGAATGCCACTTTCCACATTGTTATTAACCTGTTAAGTGTTAAAATGTAAAACTTTGTAATTGCTAGCTTTTTGACAATAGATTTGTTTGTAATTTGTGATATTTGTTATTTCTGAATTATTAATGGTCCATGTTTACTATAAATAATGATTATCAATCTGTCTGTAATTATTTAACATTGAATACATTATTTAAATGAAAGTTGATTATTAAATTGAAGGTTTTGAGGATAGTCCATGAATATGTTACTGCAGAAGTAATATCTAAATCTAGACTTGGTGCAAAATGCGAACCAACTGGTTTTACGATGTTCAAACCAAATAAAGATATCGAAGTAATAAGCGATAGTATCGATATTCAAGAAGTATCTACATCGAATTTTCGATGATCGTAACTTCATTAAATAAAAATGTTATCAACCGATGTTTTTCAAAAACTGGGGGAACTACTGTGTTCGTGTTACTGTACATGTATTAATATACAGAAAAAAATTACATAAAAATACAGGAACAATTACAATCTCCAAATATCGTATGCACTTAAAATTATAAAAATTTCATGTTTAGCGCTTGACAAAAACAATCGGTTGCTGAAAATAGTAACGAAACGCAACATCGATGTAAAGGAAGCATCGATGTTAGTTTTTCTGACATCGTCTATCATTAATAGGCAATGATCGCTAATACATGTGATGAAAAGGATTTCGTTTATAAACGATCTGACAACTCAAAATA
Source organism: Rhysida immarginata (assembly GCA_023313115.1). Classification (NCBI taxonomy): domain Eukaryota; kingdom Metazoa; phylum Arthropoda; class Chilopoda; order Scolopendromorpha; family Scolopendridae; genus Rhysida; species Rhysida immarginata. The sequence continues at coordinate 208,337 of JAHWFO010024270.1, forward strand.
AAAAGAAAATAAAGTGACACAGGACTTGATCCCCACTCCCTTCACTTAAAACATGCACCATAATAGTGTTTCCTATCTCCAGAGAAAGAGACAACATGCTGAAATTTGACGGATAGTAAAAAATAAAATTAAAAAAAAAATAAATAAATAAAAACTTACCATCATTTTTCAACTCCGTCAATTGTTTATCCATTTTTCAACTCTGTCGATTGTTTAGGTTAGCCTAACAGTGTTGCGTTGAACCTCGGACGAATAGGTTTTAGCTGTCGCGTTGAACTATCTCGTCTGTCTCACTGCTCCTACGTTTAATGCCTACTGCGCGCTTACAGATATGGCCGCTAGAGCGGCGTCACTGTATTCCGTGATCGACAATAGGGCCGCCTTTCGCTGCAGTCACAGCCTCAATCCTTCGAGGAAGACTGTCCACCAATGAGCGACATGTCTCGATGGGAATCTTGCTCCATTCCTCCTTCAGAGCAGCGAACAGCTCAATGGTGTTGTTTGGGTGGCTTGGTCTGGCTCTCAGTTGGCGCTCCAACTCATCCCAAAGGTGTTCAATTGGGTTGAGGTCTGGACTTTGAGCTGGCGAGTCAAGTTTCCCACATCCATGTCCTTCGAACCACGTGTTTATAATGCCTGCTGTATGGCTTGGAGCGTTGTCGTGCTGAAACAGGTATGGCCCAGTACCGAAGTGTGCCCACAATGTTGGCAGTGCAGCATTGTCCAGAACTGTTTGGTAGGCCTCGGCATTCATGTTTCCACGAACCAAGACAAGCGGACCAAGACCGTACCATGAAAAGCAGGACACACCATAATGCCACCTCCACCAAATTTGACTGTGGGCACGACACAGTCCTGTATGAAACGTTCTCCGGGCATACGCCACACCCACACACGTCCATCGGACCTCCACAACTGGTAGCGGGATTCATCACTCCATAGGACGGATTTCCATTGTTCTAGGGTCCACTGGCGGCGTTCACGGCACCACCGCAACCGACGGGTCTCATTGCAAGCTGTGAGGTGTGGCTTGTGAGCGGCTGCTCGACCATGGAAACCGAGTGTGGCGAGTTCGCGGCGGACGGTACGATAACTTGCATCAGTACCGGAACGATCTCGAAACTCCTGTGCCACCATGTGTAGTGGAGGCTGTCGGTTTGCCGTTACCACACGTCTCAGGCTTCGACGGTCACGATCCGTTAATTTCTTCGGTTTACCGGGTCTGGGTGGGCATGTCATAACCCCCTCTCGCTTCCACTTCATGATGACATCACCCACTGTCGTGCGGGGTATCGAAAACTTGTGAGAGATGTCACGGATCGAATGCCCAAATCGGTGGGCTCCGATAATCATCCCTCTTTCCGCCTCACTCAGCTCTTGTCTTTTGTTCATTGTGTCTGCAGTAATTGCTATTTTGTTCTTTGTGACTGCCTTTTATGCAAGTGATATGTAAATTAGGGTGGCTACCATGCACACTTGGAGGGGTGTCCAGTGACTAATGGCCAGATAGAGTATATATATTTATGCTCTAATTATATCTACCGGGTGATCCAAATGTGTGTTATATTTTTAGGGTTTTAGCATCATCTAAAACCCTATTAACGACGGTACAGATGTATGTAACATGTATGTCACACGCCATAACTTTTGAAAGGATTGACCTAGAGGCTTAAAATTTTCTACACACGTAGGCCCTATACAGAGGACGGAGCGAAAAATATAGCGAATCCTCTATGGTGGACCAAACCATGTGTTTTTGTGGTTTCCCCAACTGACTTTCTTTCATGTCTATGGGGTTTTGATTACGTCTGAGCAATTTGTGACGTAGAAGTTTGACTGTTTAACTTCAGAATTTAAAGAACTCTATTTGAAATATAGCGAACCCTCCCGCTACTGCTCGTAACATTTTGATGCCATAACTTTTGAAAGGATTGACCTAGAGGCTTGAAATTTTCTACACACGTACACCCAGGGCCGGACTAATACCTTTAGGGGCCCTAAGCACTACACACCTTTCTCAATATAAATCCTGTTTTTCTGAAGATTCGGGGGCCCCTATTCACATGCTTAGTCTAACGGGGCCCTAAGCACGTCCTTAGTCTTCTTATGTATTAATCCAGGGCTGCGTAGACCCTATACAGAGGACGGTGCGAAAAATATAGCGAATCCTCTAGGATGGCCCAGAGCCCCTCAGGAGCTACTTATATGAATTTCATGGTTCCTTTTCTATCTTTTGAACACAGAGGGCAAAAATCCTGAAATTTCGTAAATTTGTAGTGCGGTTCTAAAAAAATAAAACCAATATACAAGAAAAGTTATATAAGCCTCTAGGGCCCCGCCGGAGGTCCCGAGGCCCCAAATACAATTGAAGCGATAATAGTTGAACGGAACGACCTAGGAACCTGAAATTTTGTATATTTATAGTGTGGTACTAAAAATATAGCAAATATACAAGAAATGTGATGTAGGCCATTGGGGCCCGCCAGAAGACTCCGAGGCCTCAAATACAAATCAAGTTATAACTTTTGAACGGGAAGGTCTAGAAACCTGAAATTTTGTATATTTTTAGTTTGGTACTAAAAAATAGAGCCAATATAAAGGAAACTGATATAAGCCTCTAGAACCCCGCCGGAACCTCGAGACACCAAATACAATTGAAGCTATAACATTTGAACGGAAAGGCCTAGGAACCTGAAATTTTGTATATTCATTGTGTGGTACTAAAAAATATTGCGAATATCCAAAAAAAGTAATATAGGCCCCAGCAGAGCCCCACAGACTCCAAACACAAGCAAAGCTACAACTTTTAAACGAAAAGGTCTAGAAATCTGAAATTTTGTTTACTTATAGAAAATTACTTAAAAATTTAATTTATATATACCAAAAACTGGTATAAGGCTCTTGGGTCTCGACAGGGGCCCTGAGACCCCGTCACAAATCAAGCTATAACTTTTGAACCGGAAATCCAGAAATGTGAATTCTGGCTTATTTATGGTGTGTTACTTAAAATTTTAGCTTTTATACACTAAAACTTATATAGTCCTGCCAGGGCCCTAAACACAAACAGAGCTCTAATGTTTGAACGAAAAGGCTTAGAAATCTGAAAATTGTATACTTATAGTAGTTTACTAAAAAATTTAGTTAATATACACGAAAAACTGGTATAAGGCTCTTAGATCTCCACAGGGGCCCTGAAGCCCAAATCACAAATGAGCTCTAACATTTGAATAATAAAAAGGCCTAAGAACTTGAAGTTTTATATTTTTACAGTGCATTACTTCTGCCACGTACCTCCCACCTGTGCTACCAAACGAGTACAGCCATGCAACAGCACCGGGAATAAAGTTACTTAACATCGACGTCAATTCTAGACATAATTCACAAAGTGTACAGTCAAATTAGACTGGAATATACAAGGAGACTGGTATAGACCTCGGGGCCCCTGGCGGCCTTAAATACAATTGAAGCTATAAAATTTGAACGGAAAGGCCTACGGTCCTGAAAATTTATTTAATCATAGTGTGATATTTAAAAATTTAGCTAATGTATATTAAAAATTATATAAGTCTCCTGGCAGGGGCCTTGCGGCCTCAATCTCAAATCAAGCCATAAATTTAAAACCAGAAGTCCAGAAACGTGAAATGTTTTATATTTATAATGTGTTGATTACTAAAATTGATATAGTCCTCTGAGGCCTCAATTGATATAGTCCTCAGGGGCTGCGAGGCTCCAAATACAAATCAAGCTATAACTTTTATACGAAAATGCCTAAGATCTGAAATTTTGTATTTGTGTCCCTCCACTTATTATAATCACGAGCCGCTACTGCTCGTAACATTTTGATGCTAAAACCCTTTTATCGTTGGATAACGATGCCTTAAAAAAATGTTTACATTCTTAACGACAATTTCAGTGTTTGCTTTCCAGCAATTCAATTCTTTCACGAGAATCATGAGGCACGCGCAAACATATGTTTTACTGAAGAATTCGTCACAGCAAAACAATTATTAGTTTCATGAAAAATTGTAACACACTTTTAGATCACCTGGTATATATAAAAATGGATGTCTCTTATACAAATCTACAGTTTTATTCCGATCTTGATGAAATTGTGCACACTTGACCTTCAAAGCAAGAGGAAAATCACTGTCTACATGAGATTTCGAAGAAATAATAATTATCGATAATAATCGATATTCAGATGGAAGCGCAAACTATTAGAGGGTGTCTCACCAACAATATGCACGGACTAACATTAAATATCTCATGACCAACAATCCAAGGCAAAGTTTGTGCCAATAATCGGCAGGTTGGGTTTGTATCAACAATTGAGTGTTGGTGTTTTTATGTTGCATCAACAAGGGCTGATGGAATTAATGCTTGCCTTAAGATAACATGATAATAATAGAAATCTCCTCAGACCGCAGAGCATACTAATAGGACGTAGAGATCCTGTATACAGGGTCGGGACACATTAATATGACCACCTGCTAGTATCCGGAATATCCACCTTTGGCGGCAAGCACAGCAGCTAGTCGACGTGGCAGAGAGTCAATAAGTGCTCGGAAGGTGGTTGCAAGTATCTGGTACCATTCGGCGATCAGTGCATCCCGTAATTCCATCACCGTGCATGGTGGAGGGTCCAGCTTGCGGACATGGCGATCGAGATGGTCCCACAAATGTTCAATGGGGTTGAGGTCCGGGGAGTTTGGTGGCCATGGGAGTAGCTTGAATTCATCCTCATGCTCCTCAAACCATTCGTGGACAATTTTGGCAGTATGGCAGGGAGCATTGTCCTGTTGAAAGGTGCCATCACACTGAGTATCACGGATAAAGCTAAGCACAATACTTGACACGCAGTGGAAGGTAAATAAGTGATAGGGGTCGGACAATTAAGTAACTAAACAAAATAAAGTTTATTCATAGCATAACTCACTATTGTGAGATATAAAATATTCAAGCATAACCTAGGATGCCTCTGGCATCAAAAGACAAATTCAAAATAAATCTCTGATAAGCTCCGTTCCAACAGGACGGTATAAATAGAAAAACAAATGCGACAATTACAGAATTACGGTAAATGAGGCAATTTTCAAACACTTCAATTCACATGGAAACTTATTAGGAAATTAGTCGGTAAATAATTAACTACTGACCAAAATGGACTAAAGATACAATTACAAAAATTAAAAAGGTTGACGTAATGAGTTATCACCAAGGCTACAATTAAATTACACTAACATTTGCTGTAATCCTTCAGCCAAAAATAAAACCTTTACATTAAAAATTATAGCCCCTCCATAGCTTAAAATTAAAGATTAAGCTGTTTACATGTTCGGGAAAT
>JAHWFO010024270.1:223680-240749 GCA_023313115.1 Rhysida immarginata
TGTCATTTGATTGTTCAATGCAGTATTGTAAGTAAACGGAGCTGCGGGGACCCCATGTTCATATGACTAAAAATACTTCTAAGGACCTCTTCTATCATCTCCAAAAAAATCTGTACTCAATTCAAAAACACCCTGTATATTTCATAACAAAACAAAAGAAATGAGAAATGTTTTTTGTGTAAAAGAAAAAAAAAATTTTAATAAAAAAAAATGAATTTTTTATAATGTTCTCAATCGATTTCAACAATTTTGAAAAGATACATTGAATCTGTATCTATTAACTATTTAGAATTTGAAAAAAATGTTGATCTTAAACGCTTTTATTTAGCTTGCTTTTGCATGTGTGTCCGGGTCATATCTTTTAATCAAAATTAAGCCAACTTTGCATACAAAATTTAGAACATAGCCAGGTGTCATTTACTGTACAAGCTGCTAAGAGATAGGTAGAAAGTGAAGAACACTCGCAGTCAGTTTGTTTCATTATAGTATATTGCTAATGTCAGAAAAATGCGATTAATTTGAAAACTTTTGCATACTGGGTAATGGGAACATTAGTTTTGTTTTGTGAAACAGCGCTTCAACTTGAATGATTAGCTATAGTATGTCTTGAACGAATTTTAGCTTACAAAAACTTTTTTTTTCTAGACTACAGTAAGTATTACAATTTAGAAAGCAAAGTTAATTTTCTAACATGATGGTGCGTCAAAAGCGCCAGGGATCATTTTTTTTATTTAAATTGCAAATTTGTAAGTTAAAAATTGTTTCTGGCATGATGTAGTGAACTATTCAACTTAAAACTCGTATGAATTCGCAAAAGTAGTGTTTTGGGGAAAATAATTCTTTGTATTATTCATTATGAATGGCATGCAAACAAATATGCCAAATTAGCCCAATAAACATTATGAAGCATTAACTATATTGGATTCTGAAGCTTTAGGGAATGTACGGCATAACGGCAGTGTGTTCTATCTATTGATCAATATTGTAAGCTGAGCACAAAATATGACGTTTGATTGTACAGGTTCAAGGGGTTTAAAATAGGGGTCGATAATATGAAAACAGTACAGAACAGAAACTTTTGCCAGGTAGAGTGCTGCTTGTCTTCTCCTTTTCCATGCTTGAGCACTTTTTCCATGAAAAGTTTATTTGTCTTCTCCGTTGCCAAGCTTGAGTCTTTTTCCATGGACAAACTAAAACAAGTTACATATTATAAACCTTTTTCATGCCCTTTAGGGCATTTTTTATAAACTAGCGTTTTTTATGTTTCAGTTATCCTAAAAGGATATATTTTACTTTTTCAATGTATAGAAAAGTATGGTCCACCATGTATAATATAAGATATGGATATTGATAGGCTTAACAATTGAAGATAATGTAAATCGAAATTCGACATTAGAAACTCTCGAAAATTCTCCATAAAATATATTACTTGTATACGTCGATTATCTCAAATTTGTCAGATATTTATTTACATAATGAAATTTCCAAATTTGTTCATAACATTTTAAATGTCTAATGTATTTATATTTGAACAGTATTACTAACTTTGTATTAAGTTTTTATTAACTATGAAAACAAGAAAAAGGGGGTGTAAAATTGTAACTCAAAAACTTGTATCTAATCAAAATAAAGATAATTAGCAAAATGCATTTGCCATCCTAAAGCTGAGTTGTCGATGTGGCTCAGTAATAAATGATAAACCATCCAATAAACCCCCTGGTTTCAAAGGTCATATCAATACGATGACTTTAAATTGTTGACTGGAAGCCACTTTATGGCAGCCTTCCCATAAGAAAAATCATATTAGAGTTCACTTATCAGGCCTTTTCAAAAACCCATCGGTGCTATAAAATAAGTTCAATATCTGAAATTTCCTCTTATTTTCCCCTGATACCAATTAATTCCCATCACTTTCTTGGTAGCAATAAACATTCATTAGGATCAACTCGAAAATTTGGATATATTTCTGATTCCTAAAGAGAAAATGTTTACTAAATATTTATTTTAATAAAATGAACTTCAATTTTAGAAGGCATATTATACATACAATTTACAACGTTCAGAATTCTTAAGAAAACAAGCCCTCAATAAATCTTATACGTTAACTTCAGCTCTATTTTCCATTCGGAAAAGTCACTTACCGGGCAGAGAAATAGAAGAGCCAAACGAGAAAACGAGGCCAAAATACGGATCACATGGACGGAATGTTTCATAGAAAAAGAGATAAAAGAGCGAGAGGCGAAGGAGATAGGCGAGAACAAGAGAGAGGAGAAGAAAACTAAGATAAGTATTAAGCAAAAATACAAAGACGGTTAAAAGAAAACTGAAGTCTAGGGACAAGGAAATTGAGCCCCCAAGGTCAACAAACGAAGAAGCGACGCAACGTTCAGAAACGACGTCAACCCAAGGACTACCAAGAGGCTCATCGATTGAAGAATTAGGAACGACACTTGCAGCAGCCATCATGATTTTAACCTCGAATTCATTAACCTCGAAGAAATGTACAGTATACATTGTAGTTGTATGTAATTCAATAAAAATTAGTGAGCTTTATTGAATTTACTGTTAACAATAATTGACTGAAAAAATATTTAAATCTATTAGCAATAAACAGAATGGCGCGTAAATGACACCCTTAGTTTACATCAATCAATCAATTCTATCACACCATTCCCAGATGGAGTGGACAACGAATCGGTATCTTGCACCTCAGTTACTAGATACTATTCACAATCTTACTCCACAACACACGATCCTTGCTTATCTCAATCGCTTCCTCAACATTTATAACACGCCTGTGCGCACTTCCTTCAAAAACGCAAGCTAACAATCTGCTTGTCTTTCAAATACTCATTCACTTCATCCGTCCAGGTTCTCATAGGCTTGCCCCGCGGGCGTCGGCCCACCACAGCATCATTGTACATCTTCTTGCTACTCTGGCATTCTCACCACATGCTCAAACCATCTCGAACAGTTCTGTTCTGTTTCTCTCCACAATGTCCACAGTCACGGCTTACTGCGCAGTTACAGAACCCATTGCTCATACAATCCGTACGTTTTACCCCATGTAGACTTCTCAGATAATCCATCTCAACTGCCCGCCCAGACAGTACTTGCATAATTCAAGTCTCACACCAATATAGGACACTAAGCACAAAGACACTGGCGTACTGCCAAACTTGCTTTTTTAATCATAACATCCCTCTTAATCAGTCGTGCATAGACACACACTATTTTTTTGCCCGCAAGTATTCTCGCAATTTCTCCGTCCATGCGACCATTGCATCAAACAGGTATCATAGGTAGACTAACTCTGAAACTTGTCCCAGCATACATTCAACTGTATCTGACATATGGACTCAGGTCACTCTTATCAAACACCATCACTATCGATTTCCTGCAGTTTAGTTTTATGCTCATACTTTCACACAATTCATGGATTCACGATACAAGACATTGCAGACCAGATTCATTCTCAGCAAGAAGGATGGCATCGTCAGCATAAAAGAGATAATTTACTCGCGCAGAAGCCAAGACCACTCCAACATTCAGAACTTTCATTTTCTTATACATTTATCCAAGTACAGTCAACCAAAGGAAATGATCCACACGAGTTTAATACTTAATATTACATTTCATGCTAATGTGTTGTTTTAATAGCTTTTTTAATTATAATTATTTAAATTTAATAATCTTAATAATGTTAACTCCAAATGTAATATTAAATTATTAAAAATAAATTAATATTGAAACGGTAAAACTTAGAGTAAAATTCAAATGTGAATTATTTCCCTTTGATGACTGTACAAGTTAAGCAACCAAGGAGACTTCACACACCTTTTGACGCACGCTGGTACCTTCAACCATTCATTTATCCTGTCACCCACTCTCACGCAAGCCCTAGTACCAGTGTACATTGCCCTGCCAAAAGTATCCGGACATCCCTTTGTTCGTGATTTTTGTGTGGTTTACCCTGTAGGATGCACGTGACAGTATGCATTTTAAAGACCGACTCATCAGGTGGTACAGCAGGACAATACCAATCAGCTTACCAAAGGTCCGAAAATTATCCGACTTTGAGAGAAGAATGATTGTGGGGTGCCGCATTAGCGGGAAGTCACTTCGCGAAATCAGCTTTTTGACTGGGTATCCTCGCTCCACTGTGCACGATATTGTGCACAAATACGAACATACAGGTGCAACAACGACAGCAAAACGTTTCGGGCGACCTCCAATCCTGTCGCCGAGAGGCAAACATGCTTTGTCTCGGGTGGTGGTGAGGAATTGCAAAGACACCCTTCGGGACTGCTGCTGCCTTTGTAGGGGACCCAGACGCCTACTCACCAGCTGCAGCCCGTGGCCATCAGTGCGCATAGTGCAACGTGCCCTCCATGAGATTGGCTTCTGTGGGAGAGCCGGAAAGAGGAAGCTATTCGTCTCAAGGGTGAATGCTGTTCGTCGTCTACGATGGTGTACGGAGCGTCGTCAGTGGACTAGTGATGACTGGGCAAAGGTCATGTGAAGCGATGAAAGCCGCTTCACCTTCCAACAATCTGACGATCGTGTGTGGCTCTGGAGACGGCCAAACGAGATATACGATCCAGACATGAACCCAATCAAAGCATTGTGGTATGTGCTGGAGCGCTGTGTACGGATATACATGCCTTGGTCACGAATCGTTATCAGTTCCTGGCCCGTTGGACGACCGAATGGCACCGTATCACACAAGGGAAGTGTAAACAACTTGTGGACAGCCTTCCTCGTCGTGTTGCAGCAGTAATTGCATCAAAGGGTGGCCCAACGCGTTACTGACGACAGCATTTTTATAGAAGGGACACCATGGGGTGTCCGGCTGCTTTTGCAGGGCAGTGTGCAATGTTTTCACAGCCAGCAGCAAACATATTCTTTCAGAACGTCCCATCTTTGTTTAGATGGCTATCTAAAGCTGTTAATATTCAGGTCTTTATTACGTTGTCATTAAATGTGAATTTCATAATGTTCATCTTAATGTTAAAAATCTACGCCTATTATAATTACAAATCGTATTTCTTCAGATGCGCGTTTAATAAATCATACGACTAAAGCATGTTTAAAATGCAGTACCGGATTGTCTGCATGACAACAACTTAAACTCGGGCAGCAGTTAGAGGCAGAGTATAGCCACGAACCTGTAGAAACAGGTTGCTTGACACGGGATTGCGTTTAATTTTCACACAAGATCAAGCAACAAAGAATTGCCTGGTGTTTAACTAGGGAAAATTGGACAGTTAAATTGCATTCTGTGACGCTCAAAGGCGAGACTAGACTCTGTTTGGGACAGTCGGAACAACGCCATAAAGGGGGGTTCATCTCTTATCCTCAAAAGAACCATTGAGAATAGAGTGATGGCAAATTTGATTAATGTCCAAGAAACAATGACTCTCCGTGATCAACATAACACCAAATGGCATTTTCCAGCATGACAATATATACCACTATACACTGCAATTTACATCAGACAAGCCTTAAAGGGCAGACTATCCTACGTGTTCCCCTGAATTGTTGTCCAAAGAGGAAGTTTGGGATGTCATGGAAAGGTGTTTGAAACATACAAGCCTCCAGCTAGAAATCTTGAAGAATGGGCACAAGTTCTGCTTCAGGCATGGAGTGAAGTTCTTCGAGATGACATGTGCTGGCTTTGTGTTTCTATTTCATTCAGAATTCAAGACCTATTTGTGCTATTGGGTGTATGTCATGGTTACACCGTGCTAAAGCCAATAAAAGTTTACGCATTTGAACCTTGCTGAAGAAAAGCAAAAAGTGTGGTAAACCTACAAGCAGTGTTTCATGATGCAATACTTTTCATTTGCACTATTTTATATGTGTCATAACAGGTTGTCCCAAAAGTCTGGCCCCTTATAAAAAATATTTAATACTTTAATTTTGTTTAAGATTTAGTATTTTTCACAAATTTATTCATCTTTTACATTATGCCGGTTATGTTAACGAGAGAAGAGAATAGAGAGAGCTTCTGCTTTTGTACGGAAAGAATGGTGCCATTTTACGTTCGATTGCAAATACCCTCACACTGATCTTCTTTTATACTTTTATTACGGGACCAGACTTTTGCGACATTCTATACATAAAATCGGAGGGAAAATTCGTAATATGGAGGTGCAAAAATTATCCATTGAAAACTCCGCCAAAAGCTTGGATTCAAATGCAGCAAAAATCAATATACATCAATTCAAGAGGAAAATGAGGATGTTTAAGATCTTGTGGACTTCAGAAACCAAACAGACAGACATCTGGCCTGCAACACGCCTGACATAACAGCTATTAAGAAAAAACGAATCTGGCCCATTGATATCGCCATACCGAGTGATGCACGTATTGAAGGCAGGCAGCGAGAGAAGGTCACGAATTATCGAGACTTACAAATGGAAGTTGAACGCTTGTGGAAAAAGAATACTGTAATTATACCCGATTTTTAGAAGCCCTTGGGCAATACGGAAAGGGGTACCTAGATATCTGGAAATTTTGATCGTACCGGCTTTTAACACCCTTACATGGCAGAAAACCATCCTAGTCGGTACTCTTATATCCTATGGCTCTACCTAAACTGCGTGCCAGTATATTGGAATATTCTTGCCAAATATCATTTAAAAAATTCATATACTGTATTTTTCCTGCCTATAAACAAGGAAAGTGCTCGAATTGCTTTTCATCATTTGAAAGTAAATTATTAGGAGCGGTAGGTATTTATGTTTTCACTATGTGCGTCCGTCCGTCCGTCTGTTGGTGCTCTAGCGTTCTAACGCTTTTGAATTTTCGACTTTTCGTTTTCGCCATTTGACAACTTAGGCATAACGACAGCCTAAATTCTTTGAAAGGTCACAAATAACAACAGGAAGCATGTTTTTTACTATACAATTCCATGTATAAATGGCCTGTGCATTGATCAATGCTTTTCTCTCTTTGCCATTCCCTCTCCACTCCGTCTGCTTACGCATGAAATGAAAGTGACGTCATCTCTCGCTGTTGCGTAGCCGACGAAAAAGACAAACCCGGCGCGGAAAAGTCTCTTAACCTAACCTAATCTAACCACGCCCTACTGGATACTAACGATCTGTTCATTTGGCCGATTTCTATTCTTGTTTTTAGGCAGACAAAAATATTTAAAATTTCCCGATCACTATCACGCTCTATCGGGATATTTCAGGCATATTTGTTTCTACCTTAATTAAATTAAATATTCTTTTAAATAAATTGTTCTCATTTTGTTTTTATACTAGCAGATCCGGCAATGCTTCGCTATTGCTAAATCTACAGGGTGTATCAGGTTCGATGGTCATAAAGTACCTAGCGTGATCCTTTGCATGATTACAAACTTATCCAAAGTTCCTTACCGAAAATGTCGAAAACTCAAAATTTAAATTGCGTCGTTACGTCATTTATGAACTTTCCGCATCAGCAGTTCATTAAATTCAAAGGGGCGATTACAATTAAATCGGCGGCAATTGTTGAGATTAAATGACGTTTAAACCCTTAACATTTGAGTTTTTAACATTTTGCATAAGGAACTTTAAGTTTGTAATAATGCAAAGGATCACGCTAGGTACTTTATGACCATCGAACCTGATACACCCTGTATAAATATAAAATAGCATGTCCTGACTGATTGACTGAATCATCATCGCCGAACCTACACTGCTGAAGCTATTAAAATGAAATTTGGTCTGTGGTTATATTATATTATGTAGAGACTCACTAAGAAAAGATTGTACGAAATTCATCAACCAAGGGGGTAAAATATGAAAATCCGTCATTTGACGGATTAAATTAAATTAAATTTAAGTTAAATCCTTGATTAAATCCATGAAAATTGGTAAGAAATTAAGAAAGGCGTGTTTCATGAGCTTTGGAAATTTACCCTGTTTCTAATTAGCTTCAGGGGTTTTCGGCTGAGCGATGATTGTAACAAAATTACTTTCTATAGCACAAAATTTATTTGTATGGGGAGAAAGGGCGCTGGCTGTATTTTTATATTGCAGTATCGTTTAATTGTTTGCGTCACTCTACAAACCGAATGTGCACATACCGTGAGGGCACACTGCTGGATGGTTCCTCCGAATATACAACAGTTTTAAAAATTGTTCTGCACAATCTTTAGATGACAAAAACATTTTTTTCTTTATTAAAATATGATGTCCATTCATTGATAGAATGCACACACAGACACACACACACACACACACATATACACATTGCTTTTTATTTATATAGATTTATTTATTTACCTTTTTTATAAATACTTTTTATAATTATGTCCTTAAAACGTGAATCATTAAGGCAAGCAGCGTAGCCGACGAAAAAGATGGTCAGATGACTTTTCGGTGCAAGCATTAACTTCATCAGCCATTGTTGACGCAAAAACAAACACGACCAACTGATTGTTAACTCAAACAGAACCGGCTGATTGTTCGCAAATGCAAGCAAACGAACATAAACCAAGTCTATTTCATATATAGGGTGTAACAAAAAGATCGGGACAGTGGAATATCTGGAGAAATACCTATCGGATCGAAAAAACAAAAAATACTTGTTTAATATTTTCCAAAAAGCTATCCAATTATACCAAACTCTACCCCACCTCTAGCCCCTGAGATCTTAAAGAGGAATCACTATATTTAATGTCTATAAAAAAATTTTGGACTTTTGAAATTCTGACTTCGGATTCTTAAAGACCATCAAAAAGTAGAATAGGAATGTCTCTCAACCTCTCTTTATCTCATCGAAAAAACTGGTTCAAAACTTTAATAGTTCCACGCATTCAGTGACTGTATCTCCCAAACGGTTGGATCAATTGAAAAAGCACCAGGAATATAACATTTCTCAAATATCTAGTACAATCTCAAAATACCATTAAAAAAAGAGGTTCCTATTTAATATTTTAATGTTTTCCCCGCCCCCACTCTCAAAGGGTGGGGGTAGGGGGTCGGATTTGGTATCGTTGCTTAGGTTTTAGGTTGCTTAGGGTGGGAGTTGCACGTGTTTTTTTGTTGGTTTTTTTTTGTTTTTTTGTTTCGTCTTTTCGATCCGATGTGTATTTCTCCAGATATTCCACTGTCCCTATACACACTGTATATAGATATTTAGATTACAAATTTACATCCCCTATTTTAGGAGTCATAAAATAAGGATTACCTTCTGCAAAAATAGGGATGAATTCCGTGAAGTTCTTTCATAGTGGGTGCTTACGTCATAAAATAAATCTACAGTCAAAACTTGATGTAAATAGTTTTCAGCGGTTTCGGCTCGATGTTGATGAATCAGTGACCAACCTATTGAACAAACAATCAATGCATTGCAGGAACGCGGATGTTCACAGCTAACAGTCTTCGTACAAGATGGTGCAGCAACGCATGTGGATCGCCCAGTAAAGACAACCAAGTAAGACTGGTACTTTGTACCAGTTCGGCGATGTAGATGTTCTGTACAGACACTTTCCAGATGCGTGGCCTGCCCGTTTATCAGACTTTAATCCATGTGACTTATGGCTGTGAGAAACCTGAAGGATCGTTTTTATCATGGAGGCATACGAAACTTGCCTGTAGTGAAAGCCAACATCATTCATCATGTTGCGGCCATTTTACGGGAGACACTTCGTGCCATTGTTGAATATGCTGTCCTGCGCCTCCAGCATATTGAACAGTTCCTCTAACAGCATTCCAGTAGTGCATTACTACCGTCTGTACAAGATCTTGCAGCATCACTTTTTCCCCTGATGGTAACCGCGCAGAAGTGGAGAACTTTAACTCTATCCACCCGATATACAAGGTGATTCAGAATTCATTGTACAAATTTCTAGGGGTGATAGTATGGGTGATTCTAAACAACAAAGTTCATATGAACATGGGTCCGAATTTGAACGCTAACAGAGATATGAACAGAAATAAAAATGCCGTCACCAAGATCAACATGCTAATAACTCAGGTTTTATAACATCTATGAAGATGAAATTTGGGGGAATAATAGGGTACATAAAACTGTGTACACAGTTAAAATTTGATTGAATTCCAACAAGTAGTTTCAGAGTTACGCATTCAAAATCGTAATAGTGCTAACATGTGAGTACTAACCAGCGCGTGTTATGATGTTGACTCTGTAACTCGGAAACTATTGGATTTTTGAAATTCTGACTTCGGATTCTTAAAGACCATTAAAAAGTAGAATAGGAAAGCCTGCAAGATGCACCCTCTATCTCTTTGTCTTCTTCGATAAAATTGGATTCAAAACTTTAAAAGTTCCACACTTTCAGGGCCTGTATCTCCTAAACGGTTGGATCAATTGAAAAACCTCCAAGAATAAAACATTTCTCGAATATTGTGTATAATCTGAATATACCATTACAAATACGGGTTCCTTTTTAATATTTCAAAGTTACTCACAAGGGGAAGGGGATAATTTTTTGGCTAATGAATTTCCCCCGCGAAATAATTCACTTTTGATTTTGAACATTTTTCGTACAATGCTTACTTTCCGAGATATTGCCTGGTACGATTTAAATGGGACAGCTTGTATAATGATATCAATGTTATGCAATATTTGTTATAAATTTTACGAGAGCCTTTTTGTGTGATCAGTGTACAGGGTGATTATAGTTAAAGTTACGATTTCTAAAATCGATAATTTGAAAATTACACGTCAGAATGACCTGATATTTTAGCAGAACAATCGTGAGGCAATGGAATTTTGTTTGGCGAAGGAAACAAAAATAGTTCCAAAATCTGCCGATAGATGGCGCTGGCAGGGTAATGTCTGAAAAGCTCTAGATTAGGAAAGTACGGCAAACTTCGTCGTCTGCTACCAAATCCGCCATTGTTGGCTCAGTTGGCCCTATCAAGTGAGTTACGCTTCCTCTAAAATTCGGCTTAAATGCATCTTTTTCGCAAATTTTCTTATTAATATCGTCTGGAAATATAACTGACAATCAGTAAATTCTGTAACTATTGATTTTTCTTTAAATTTTGTTTTCAATTATAATTTTTTACATACAAATAATGATAACGCAGTTTAATGATACCAGATTAAGTTTTTAGTTTATTTTCACTTTATTTATTTATCCTTAATAAACGATTTACATGTAATTAATAAATTTCAAAAAAACATTGTGTGTAGTTTTTGTAATTTTATTTATCAAAATATAATTTTATTAATTTTTATTAAAATATAACTTAATAAACTTTTATCAAATTAATTTTTATATTTATATATATTTATATATCAAAAATTTCACTTTACCAATTTTAATTTTATTAAATTATAAAAATTATTAAATTATTAAAAAAAATTTAATTTAATAAAATATAGGAACTATTAAATTTAATAAAACTAATTTAATAAAATAGGAACTATTAAATTTAAGTTTTTGATTTAAATATAAAAATTACTTTGATAATTACCTTTTGATAGAAAATTTTAAAAATTATAATTTGGAAAAACTATCCGTTTGATTACAAAAAAAATTACAAAAAAATAACTACACATGCAATGTCTTTTGAAATTTATTCATTTGTGGAGGTTTATAATATTGACGTAAAAATCTACCAAAAGCTTAAAATTTTCTATATTTTTTTTTACCCAAATAGCAAATTTTCGTTATTCAATTTCATACGGTTTATACTCAAGTTTAATGAAGAGTGATAATTAACTTCGCTAAAATAAGATGAAAATAACATGGACGGTTTGTTTCAAGTTTTGCCTCCACATTTCACAGACAATTTAACATTGTTATATTGAATTGTATTTTCTTAAAAAGAACTATATCAACAAAAAGTTATATTCTCTGATCGTTTGAGAATTGCACAATGCAACATTTCAATAACATTCGGTAAAGTTATAATATAAACGTACTTCTTATTACTTCTTCGGATATTTTAACGAATTTATTAACTTCCAAGGAGCATAGATTGAAGGATTCTGAAATTTTTCTTATTCGGATTAAAATTTAGGATCAATCAACGAATATTTCATTAAAAATTTAATCTAAATTGCATCTTCCACATGCGTTTCAATGGTATCTATCGCTGCGTTTGGGCCAACAATGGCTGACAAACTCACGTGACAGCCGTTCTACCAATCAGCAGCTGCGGGCGGCGCGGAAAAGGTTTGCCGTACTTTCCTAATCTAGAGCTTTAAATGTCTGGGGGAAAAACCAAATATGGATTTCAGAGATGCTAGGATCATAAGCCGCCATTTTCCAACAACGAGGCCGCCACGTTCCGCCTACTTAAACCCAGGTGATTTCTGGCTCTGGGGGTACCTGAAGGATGTTGCTTACAGCGGGTGGATTGAGAATCTTGCCGACTTGAAGGCGAGCATCACACACCATATCCATTGCATCAGTACAGATACCCTCCGATCTGTTGTGGAGCATGCCATTTTGCGCTTCCAATTAGAGCGGAACAAGGCGGAGGGCATATCGAACAACTTCTGCCTTAATCATCAGTAAGATGTTTGTTCCATGAAGCTCTGTTTTTTGGCATTATCACTGTTGTCGCTGTAAACACGTATTCTTGTCTTTTCGCTAATAAATTTTTCGTAAACCCCTGAACTCTATTGTTTCCTTTTGGCTAACAACATTCCCGTGTTTCACGAATCCATTTTTGGTTTTCCCCCTGACATTACCCTGCCAGCGCCATCTATCGGCAGATTTTGGAACTATTTTTTTTCCTTCGCCAAACAAAATTCCATTGCCTCACGATTGTTCTGCTAAAATATCAGGCCATTCTGACGAGTATTTTTCAAATTATCGATTTTTGAAATCGTAACTTTAATTATAATCACCCTGTACAATACTTCTAGTAGTAACAGAATTTCAAATGACCAATGTGTTAACTGCTTTAATCAACGGTCAACTACAAGAACCCAGAAATGTAGTGTCACTCTAATTGACATAACCTGTCAATTATTGATAATTTCTGTATTTAAAAAAACGAACAAAAATATATTAATGTGCTATAGAATGTAGGATAATGATAAAGGAAACATGATGGTTATAGTGTAACTTCTTAATATCCAGTAACTGGTCTAAGCTGGGTCAATTTTAGGAACGTGACTGCAATTTCTAGATCACCCATTTTGACACAAGTCTTCTAGGGACTATTCGCCGATTCTTTTTGTTGGTCCTGAATCTTGTCACAGAGACAATCAACGGACTTTCCAGGACAAGTTATCTTCCAAGAAGGAAACTACTATTCTGTTTACTATGATAAGAAGTAGCATAGGATGAATTGGATGAGTTTTGCAAGTAGGAGAACAATCGTCAAAAATCAAGTTTTTCTATGAACAATTTGTTTGGCAGTACACTTGGCCAAGATCTAATCGTATTGCTCTAGTTTGAAACACCTTCATTTTCTATGGTCCTTGCACTATACATGGGAGTGGATTGACTTAATTTAAAAAGATATCTTCTAATTCAAAGGAGAAAAGGAAAAAAAAGGTATATTCTATGGGTCATTCCACGTCAATTCAGGTTGAAATTTTATAGTTTTGGCACTTGACCTCTCGATTTTAATGAAATTTGGTATAAACAATAGCCGTAGGGGGTTGGTAATGAATGCCAAATATTATTATTTTTTTTTCATTTTTATGGAAGTTATGGACATTTAAAATTTTCGAAATTTGAGTGAGGGCCTTATATATGAAGTACTATAACTTCGATTGTATATTACTTAGAAAGATGTAATTGGTGACATATGAAAGCTCTTTAAATATAGATTCTATATAAAATTTTAAAAATTATATTACGCATGCGCAAATATTTGAATTTAATAAAAAGTTTCTATTTATGCAAATTTCTCAAATGGTGGGTATTTTTTTCGATAAAAAATTATCTTCTTACACATACTTTCATAAAAACTATACAAAAAATTCAAAACGGTGGTTTGCTCCGTTTTGAAGATATTAATTTTCAAAGCTCGAGTTTCAAGCCACTCCGTTTTGATGTTATAGTTCTTGTGAAACACTCAATATGGCTAGTGAATTTTGCTGAACTTCAGTTGTCATTTCCTACTTCGGCTCAGCTAAAGTGTGCGGATTGTTTGCATACACTTTACCAAAGGAACAAATCGAGAGGTGTGAGGTCCGGCGAGCATGCAGGCCATATGCCACGCGAGATGATTCTATCAGCAAAGACGTCCTGCATTGATGTGAGCGCTGTACACGTTTCCATGCACTACTACACGCTTTCTTTTGAACCAACCTCTATAATGAAGCCTATATCTACTTCAGCTGCCTCTGCAATTCATGTCGTCCTTCAGGGTAATTCAGAAGTGATTGACTCTGAGGAAGTGTAAAGTAAATATACTTTGTTTATTACTAACAATTCGACATCATAATAAAATGAATAATCATACTTGCCTACTAAATTACCTTCTTATTTAACAGGTGCTCAATACTTTTCTGACTTCTGAAAAAAAAACTGAAATTCTAATAAACATTTTTCCTATTGATATAATTATTATTGTAATGCTACTATTGATTTTATATTTTCGTATAATTATTATTAATAATCTTTCTATATATATAAAGAATGATGTTTGTTTGTTTCTTATGCAAATCTACAGTTTTATTCCGATCTTGATGAAATTTTGCATACTTGACCTTCAAAGCATGAGGTAGGTCACTGTCTACCTCAGATCTCGAAAAAATAATAATAATTGATAAAAAATCTATATTCATGGTTAAGAATTTTTACTGTATTAATTCTAAACGTTTTCATGTGTTTTTTTTAAATATTTCAAAATTTATTCCAAAAAAGAAAAAGTCCGAGCCACGCCGGGGTTATCACCTAGCTTATTTGGTAGCACAACAGATCCAAACATTTCATAAAAAATACATTTTGACTATATTCTGTGGGAATGCGTTTATTTTGGAAACTGAGATGCTGATAATGCGATGACTGAACGTTCGTTTCCAAGAATAATTGATAATGAGCATAAAGTGGTGATGCAAGAACATTAATAAGGCAGCGTCTATTGATGAGGCAAAGGAGTCACGCGTGTCTCCCTTGAGCTCCCTATTTATGGCTCTGGAAAGGAAAGAGAAAGAACGAGTTTTGGTTCGATAAACTCTGCAACTAAAACAGAAAAAGCTATACGGGCATTTGAAACATCTGAACAATGGGAGTTTCGAATAGAGCAACAGGGTATAAGAGCTTCTACGTCAAGGGCAAGAAAAACTTGAGTCTAAAGTGTTTGGTGATGCTCTGCAGTGGTGAGGCAAGACAAAAGAAGTTTAGATAAAGTCCCAGTATATCACCTAGACTTCCTGTTTTCGTATTTTTCGTAGAATGGATAGTCCCTTTGCTCTGTGTTGTATTGATTGAGTTATTATTTAAGCACTTGGGAGTTATAATTTAATTTTTTGAGATTGTTCTCTTTATCTAAAAATGTAACTATCCCGGGCAACGCCGGGTACCTCTCCTAGTCTAAACAAATATTCGAAAAAAAAATTTTTTTAATGCTCACAATTCGATGGATCTCTCCAAGTATGCCATTGCTAGCCTAAATAATTTCTTAGTCACATAATTTTACTTTAGATATACACTTGACGTTGTTGCAATTCCCACTCTGCTCTCGATGTCTTGCAGCAAAACTTGGCCATTCATCAGTTTGTGTAGTTCTAGTGGTCGCCGATTCTTCTATTGGCATACTTACCATTTGCTCAATACACAACGGAGCTAGAGGACTGTTTCCTCTGTCGTTTTTCCACTCTTTCTCAATAGTCTGCTAACTCTGCATTATCTCCAGTTACTGATCATTTTTAAAGATTTTCAAGACATTGTTAAGTACTAAGAACTCTCAATTATAAGAAAAGCCTGAATAACAGGAATTCTATGCATTATTACAAATTGAAACTTATCTATATTGCACAAACTTTACCTTGCATTATTGGTCATGAGTTATATATATTGTTGATTCCTTGCATAGTGTTGATGCATTGCGTGTTGACACTATTGTTGCACAAACTTTGCCTTGCATTATTGGTCATGACATATATATTGTTGATTCTTTGCATAGTGTTTGTGAATTGCGTGTTGATACCATGGTTGAAAATCATTGTTGCACAAACTTTGCCTTGCATTGTTGTCATGAGATATTTCTCATTAATACGCCTTGCCAATACCATGAATATCGATTTTTTATCGATAGTTATTATATTTTCGAAATCTGAGGTAGACAGTGACCTTATTCATGCTTTGAAAGTCAAGTATGCAAAATTTCATCAAGATCAGAATAAAACTGTAGATTTTGTATAAGAAACAAACAAACAAACATCCTTCTTCTTTCTATATATATAAAGAAGGATGTTTGTGGGTCTGTTTGTTTGTTTGTGGGTTTGTTTGTTTGTTTCTTATGCAAATCTACAGTTTTATTCCGATCTTGATGAAATTTTGCATACTTGACCTTCAAAGCATGAGGAAGGTCACTGTCTACATCAGATTTCGAAAAAATAATAATTATTGATAAAAAAATCGATATTCATGGTTATGGCAAGGCATATTAATGAGAAATATCTCAAGACCAACGATGCAAGGCAAGGTTTGTGTAACAATACTTATCAACAATGGTATCAACACGCAATTCACAAACACCCTGCACGGACCAACAATATATATCTCATGACCAACAATGTAAAGAAAAGTTTGTAGAAGATAGAAAGATTATGGTTAGACATTTAATGTTTAATTTTTTTTAAATTGCTACTCAGTTCTGTAAATTAATAAGGTACTTTCAAGTAATGAAAAGAGATTTGACTACTTTAAACAGGTGGTGGCCTTACAGTATAACAGAGGGACATCAGGAGTTCCAACTAGTTTCGCCATTTATTCCCGGCTTTGTCAAGGATATATACAGCAATCGATCGAACAGTGAAGTGTACATTAGGATGGGACGAAAGCAGCGCTTTCCAACCAGAATAAGCTCAAGAAGCTTATCCAACCAAAAGCTTATTCTGAAAAAAGCTCATCCAACCAGAATAAACTCCAAATGAAATACACTGAGGTAGTCAAGAAGCCTAACCAA